>JAJHJA010000310.1:0-309298 GCA_021202915.1 Heliconius himera
TCAAAACTTTTGAAATTCAGTTTTAATCCAGTTACAAGGCCAAATATATACATAATCTCGATCCACAATCCAAGTACCTATATTTGTTTACAATGAAATACTAAAAAACAACTCAAATGAGGTAAAAAAGTTTCTTTTGAGTGCCAAAAACTTCAACTCGACATATCGGCGTCCGTTGGTTCCGAAGATGTGTAAAATTTTTGTGGGTGATGGGAAATCAGTGTTGCCATTTAAAAATAAAATATTCTATCGAGTCCGTTCCTAAACTACTATAATATTGCAGGTGGCTCTTTCAAAACCTGGCTCTTTCATGCCACTTCTCCCCTAATATGTTTGCTGTAGGCCGTCGTGATATAGCGGCACATCGAGCGACTGATTGGTTGTAATCGCGACAGTTGTAGGTTTGATTCTCACTCGGGGTAATAAATTATTTCCATTTTCTTGCTCTGGTAACACGACAAAGCGCGACATTGAGTTCAACTTCTCAATACACAAAGTCTGGAAATTTTGGCGGAGAGTGGGCAACGGAGTGTCTTAGCAGGTACCTTCAGTCTACCTACACTGTTATATGCGAGATATAGCGTCAAGCTGTACAAAAATACGGTGATTTAAGAATATAAAATTTACCTTAACATTATATATTATATAGCAGTAATCTCCTCAATTCTGTTACAAATATACTTCGTATATCAAATTCTTATATCACTCAATAACACGACTAAACAGATGTGATAGCGGAAACACTCGTTCAATAGACGTAAAGATAAGGGCCCTTATTGAAATATCCGCTCAATTTGCGCGACTGCCGCCATCAGCCCAGTGATTTAGATTTACGCCGCCATCGAAGCTGCTTTTATACATAAAAAAATAAATCAGCTTCACGCTGTATACCGCTAACACCAGGGTAGATAGAGGAAGAAATTTTTTGGGGCATTGCATGTTGAGTGACGGATTCTCTTTTCTACTCAACGCCGGGTTTTTGCCTTGTTACCAGACCGAACAAATGAAAATATTAATAAATAATAATTCATTCCCTCAATTGGGGATCGAACCCACAACCGTCGCATTACAGTGCTTGTCTAGGCCTCGAATTTATTATTTACTTACTACTTTTATAGTATCACTACTTCCATAGCTTTTCTTATACTCTGTGGAGATAAATGACTTGTGGTATATGACGCGGCGTATGTAATACGCTTCGTTAGGTTCCAGCTTTCTTGTGTTTAAAATATTCTATTTTCAGTAATACTAGGTGACAGGTTTCATCATATAATTTGTTAACGAAGCGTAAATATTAAACCATTAAAAAAAATCTTTCAAATGTTTATTAATTTTAGTTTTAATGATGAATTAATATAATATAGAAAAGTAGAGAGTTAGGTAGTGTGAATATAATAAATGAATATAGATAACTAAAAATCAAATCAAATCAGCTTAGCCTAATAAGATTAGGTAGACAGAGGACAGGAATCTACTGTTAGGACACTCTGTTCCTCACTTTCCGCCCAATTTTTTAAACATTATTAATGAAAAAAGTCACTATCCCGAGTGAGAAGAGAACTCATAGATAAAATAATAAATTTGATTTTAAAAATAATATTTTTTTATGAGATAAAACAGAAAAAATACATATGAAAAATCTATTTGTAATTTTAATTTTATTAATAACAACATATTTTTTACGGAATTCCTTTTTCAGAATTAAATTGCACAATAAAAGAAGAAAAAAAGTAAAGCTTTTGACTCAAATATCCAACATTTTTAGCATATTAAATCGAAGAAACCCTTAAATTTTTAACACATTTCTGTACAGTTTAGATACGTTGTTCCTCTCTTGTTGCTCGTTTCGTTAGCTCTTTTTTCACATAAAATGAAAATATTAATGAAATTTTTAATAAGCATATTGGAGTCGGGATCAAATACGCCATCATCGGCTTTACAGTCAAACTCTGTATATCTTTTTTAATTTTTTAAATTGTAATGTGTTCTTATCCGCTAATTGTCACTCAACCGCTTCTACTAGTTGACTGGAAGTGATTTCTAATAGATATAAGTTTTCCTTTAAAGACGAAATATATTTCTATATTCTTCTTTCTTGTGTATTTTAGTAGAATAATGAATATTATATGTTTTTTAGATATACACCTGTCACTGCAGTTCTGCGGTCAAAGCGCTTTTTGACCGTAACGAAATAAAAGTAAATTATTCATCATATTTGTCCCGACAGGGGTTTGAGTCCACATTTATTGCCATTAAAGTCTGACTATATTCCACATCATTACGCTTATTTAGAATAGAGTCTCTCATAGTTTGATTATTATATTAACATCTTATTGTATAACACCTTACATATATATAAGGGCAGCCAGAGCAAACTTAATGTTATGACATTCCCCACGCACTGTTCAAATTTGAGACATTGCGTGTTAAGTGGCGGAACTCAACACAGCGTTTTGTCTTGTTACCAGAATGAGGAAAATAAAAATAATTAGTTCCCTTGAGCGGAAATTGAATCCATAACCATCGTGTTTATAGTCACACGCTGCGCCACGATGTCGAGTCATGCAAAATAAATGGTACAAAATTGCACAACGTAAGAGCATTTTAGTAATGTTTTCCTTTTAAAGCAAAATAAAGCGTCAAATAATTTTAAAATCTTCATTGGTCTTTTGACCTTTAAATTAGGAATATAGAAATTAGCGTAGAAAAAACCTTTGGCCAGTGAAATGTAGCACCCGCGTTAGATTATACAGAAAACAATTCCGTTGCCTTTGTCGCGATTGTGTTTTAATACGGTCGTTTCACTTGATTCCGAATGCTATGTTGGTAGGTTCTTATCTTTTCGTTTCGTGTTGAAACATTTAATAATTTAGATTTTTCACATATTTGACCACAGTTATCAAAGATAATGTTATGAAAAAAAAAAAAAAAATCGCTACGAATACGAATAGGTACCTATGTCTTGATCACACATTTAAGCGTATGTACTAATATTTTTTTTATAAATTGTATAAGATAAGAGGCCAGTCCTGGCGGAAATTAAATATTTAATAATTTCATTACCTAGCTCTAGCCTAGATAACTATGGCGCTTTGCACGGCGTAGAGTTCTGCCACTCAACACAATGCCTCCAGAATTCGGCGGAAAGTGTGGAACAAAGTGTCTTAACACTAAGTTCCCTCTGCCAGCTAGTACAGGATTAATTGTATTTTTTATTATAAAATTACACAAAATTTTGGCACTTATTCAGTGCATGTCAGTGTCGAAACGTCAGTAATGAGGTTACCGTCAACGGTAAATGCTTCCCGTGCACATTTTAACTGATGCCGACAAGACGGTAACTTCATTTACGTGATAGATTACCGAACGTTATGGTGCATTTTTTTGATATTATGTTTTTCAAGAATTTATTTATTCAGTCAAAGTAATATTAAATTACTAAATCGATAAATTAAGTTGTTTATATAAACAATCTTATACTAAATATCAATAGGTTAATATAGGTAGTTTATAAAAACGCCGTATATATAAGTATATAAGTATACGGTTGAATTGAAATTATCTATCCAAGAATACAACAAAAAATAGTATATTCACTGTCACCCTTCACTAGTGAAAAGAAAGAAGAAGTTTATGCTACGTCTAAAGAATTATATAACATTATTATTAAAGTATATCACAGCTTTAGTTATTTGAGTGCTAGGGATGGTAGGAATTGGTTTAGAAAATATCAAACGTCATAAGAATTTGTTTAAGATCCACCACATGTCTGATAAACAAATATGATATAAAAAAAATGTTCAGCATTTTTGAGAATATTTTTATGAGATGTCGATATTATTTATGATGAATAGTAAATTTTTTATTATAAAACACACTGTATGGAAGTCGTAAAACTCAACTTCTGTTTGGCTATTTTCCAATAACGTGCACATTTGTATGTCTTCTTAGAAGACTAACACCTTTTTTACCACAATTTTTCTGTGTTATTATAATTTTGTTTAGCCCAGTAAATATTCTTAATATTTTACATTGACAGGATCACTGTGTTATCCGTCTGACATGACTCTTTATTTCAAAACTCTTGAAGAGTACCTTATATCTAACGTTAATTTAATATCTTATGCAGGTCAGTTGGGTCTCTCACAGCTCAGGAAAAAATAAACGTCAAACGTCTATATCAACTCAATCAAAAAAAAACGAGTATTTATGTTTGCAAGGTTTATGCCGTATGTTATAGGAAATTCTGTATTAAAAACATAAAAACCTGGAAAATTTTGACATAGAATGTTCTATGTCAAAATTTTCCAGATTTTTATGTTATAATTTCATATTATAAGAGAATTCTATATTATAATTTCATATTGTAAGAGAATCTGAAAATTTATACCTCCCATTGACCTAGAAAAAAACCTAAAATTTGGCAAGAAATGAGAACCTAAGTAAGTTCTTATAATTTAATAACAAATATATAATTTAACTAGTGGGCACGCGCAGCTTCGCCCGCATATTTGCACCCTTAGGGGTGACTTCTAAAAAAACCACGAAACACATGTTCAATAAAATATTTTTAACAGTCTGAATTTATTTTTTTATAAAAACGGGGGCAATTTAAATATTTTTCCATATAAACTTTCAATCCCTTATTTGAACCCTTAGGGAGTGAATTCTTAAAAACCATGAAACACGTGTTCAATGAAATATTTTTAAGAGTCTGAATTTCAAATTTTATAAAAATCGGTACAGATTAAATTTTTTTTCCATACAAACTTTCAACCCCTATTTCATCCCTTTATGGTTAAAATTTTTCAAATTCCCTTCTTAGTGGATGTCCAGAATGTGAAAATAAACATCTGCACAAATTTCACGTTTCTACCATCAGCGGTTACGGCTCTGCGTGCGTCTTACCTCAGTCAGTCAGCACAAGTCCTTTTATATATATAGATAGATAACAATCGGATCTTGGCAATTTATAGGGATCTCATAGAAAAAACCAATACAAATTTATATGTCTATAATTTACTTTGTTAACATAATATATAATTGGTACTCTGTGGGCAAGTCCGACTAGCACTTGACCGATTTTTTTTTAAGTATACTTTTTTACTCTATCATCAAAACGCTATAACATGATTGTGGAAAAATTGAATATTCTATTAAAATAAAATGAACAACATTACATATTTACTCCATATAAGAATTTCTATATAAAAAACTATTTTACACAAAAATAATTCGCTGCCGACACGTAGGAATAATAATAAACACATGCCAAACTCATCTAAAGCTAAATATTTATAAGCGAAGCTCAGCCTATTTATTTCTACACAGTTTCAGCTTCTAATAAAAGTACTAATTCTCGTGGTAGCATTATTTACACTAACTACGCATGTTTATTAGTTTAATTTAACCTTGAAATTTAGCCCTGAAATGTTGCGTGTACTTTTTTATAATTTTTCAAAAGATTGATATGATAATGTTTAATTACTGTTTAGTAAAGAGAATATAACATTATAAATATGTGTTACAGAAATACCGCCTAAATACAGAATTAGATTTAAAGTGAAAAGTGTTGCTCATAGTAGTTTTAAGTTTGTGATCTCTGACGAAACGAGAGGGATGTGGTTGAACCAATTTTGGTTTAGCTTCTTTTTTTGTTAAAATAATTTGGCTTGTTTGGTTTGGTTTGTTTTGTTTTTTTATATACAAGAGCACTCTTTCAGCTTCTGCTATTAGAGTGCCAACACACGATTTTACGACGATTTTATTATCTACAAAATTTTTTAAATAAAACTGAAGTGTTTATAACCAAGGCAGACTTATTTTATTTAATATATTTTAACACGTAACTAATCCTTGACAAAAAATCCTGCCTGTCTGTGTGACAAATAGTAGAAACGACCTATTATTATAATGGATTTTTCTTTAATGTGCTGATTCTACTTTTAATTTGATAATACGTTTTATTAGGCACATCTAAAAGACATACCTACGTCGTACTCGGAGAAATTATTATATTTAAGTAATTAAACTAAAATTTCCCAGTCCCGAAAAACAAAACGTTAAGTTTAGGATAGGGGAAAGAACCTAGTGTTAAAACACTAGATTCTTTCAGTCTGCGGGATGTGAGACGTAAAAACTAAAAAGTTAAAAACTACTACGTCAAGTTGATGCATTTCTTATTTTCTAAATCAGTAAAGTTTGTAAATAATTTTAAAAGCAATATTTACATATATGTGAATAAAGTCATGGATCATTGTCAAGTTATAAATTATAATATATTTTTAACGTAAGCTTAAATAAAAAAGCGAAAAGTATCTATTTATATTCGAACCACACTATATTTTACAATTAACGTCAAACTAAAGTACTATAATTTTAGTCTAAAATCCAGATGGCCACTGAAGTTTCTACGCACTGGAGCGTAGATTTTTCATATTTATTTAAATGTACGACGTGTTTATAGAAATTTTTGGGTCGCTTCACTCACGTTTTCACATAATTTTAAAGACTAAGCTCGTGACGAGACAGTTTATTGCTATTTAGTTTTGGATGTTTACTTAATATTTTATAATATTTATTTATATCTAAGTGGAGTCGTTAAAGTATATTTACTTATAAAAGATTATTGAAATTAAAACTTAACAATATATTTTTGGTTTATTTAGAGAAAGAGTAAAAAATAAAAATTTACATAACCGTATCCTACTAATCCTACTTATATATATAATATTATAAAAGTTAAAGTTTGAAGTAAAGTTGTACCACATGTTTGTACCACTTTCACGCAAAAACTACGGGAAGGATTTGGGTGAAAGTTTACAGTAATATGATAAAGCGGGCGAATGCTCGCGTGGGTCGCTAGTTTTAAATAGGTAATATAAAACATTGCTTGGTTGGCAATGAATTATTACTTATTAATACCAATGTATGTGGTACCAGGCAAAGCACGGCGTTGAATTCCGCTACTTAACACGTAATGCCTCAAAAACTAGGCGGAAAGAGGGGAACGGAGTGTCTTAACACTGTCTGGAAAAAAAAAGAGTAAAAGTATATAATTTAGCTAGCCGATATTAAATAAGTCCAATGTTTTAGACACAATTACGTAGAAACACTGGGGAAAAACTGATTTAGCGTAGTTGCCGCGGTTGAAAGGGTAGAGATATTCATGAATATATTCGTGTCTCGTTTGTAGTTGACTATTGAATGAATTAATGTCGCGAAAAGTAAAGCGTTAGAGTAAAGCGGCGGCTGTGATTAATATTTGCCTGTTGACGTATAGCAGCTTGGTTGGTTTTGTCGGTAAATCATACAAATATGGTAAATTATATAAACATTCTCCTCGCGACAGATTTTTGTCTCAGCCTTTTAACGTTTTGACTCAACGTTGTTTGTTGACACTCAGTATATAAAGGGTTTTTTTCGTACCTACTCTAAAAAAAACACGTACACACAGCGTGAGTTGAGGCTGTTGTGGCTCAGTGGCCTTGTGTGACTGAAACGCGACGGTTGTGGGTTCGATCCTCACTCGAGGAAATGAATTATTAGTTCTTAATATTTTCATTTCTTCGCTCCGGCACCAAGGCAAAAGTCCAGTCCGTTGAGTTCCGCCACTTAACACGCAATGTCTCGGAAAATTCGGCGGAAAGTGGGGAACGGAATGTCTTATTTCCTCTGGTTACCCTGCTGTGTGCGGTACTAAATATAGTGCAGTTTAATGTTTAAATTAAAATAGAGGCAGTGTGACTATAAAAATGATGGATGTGGGTTTGATTCCCACTTGCTTGAATGAATAATTTCATATTTTCATTTTATTGCTTTGGTAATAAAGTGAATTTCGCCACTCACCGTTCAAACTCGAAAATTCTAAGAAAGAAAATTCTAAATTTTAAGAAGTTCCCTCGGCTTGCTATATGCAGGATATGGCGTTAAGCTATAAAATAATGTTTGAAAGAAAGTATAAAAAAACGTGTGGAAATGTAAAATATTGGAAATTTTAATAAAGTCAATCTTAATACAGTGAATAAAACCTAAAAACAATCTAGGAACATAAGCTACTTTTAAAAAATGTATAAAGAATTGTACATTCATTTTCAAGTTATTTATAAGAGCCCGTTAGAAGAGGCATGTTGTTAACGAGTAAAACTTTACAAAGTTGTGTTCACTTTATCAGCGGGCTCGGGAAGGAAACTAAAAGGAAAATGTCTACATTTTTGAACAAACAAGCACCTATTAAGATTTGTCTAAATAGTAATTAAAATTATACACATATAGCTTCACGCTGTATCCCGTACACGGCAGGGTAGGCAGAGGGAACCTAGTGTTAAGACACTCCGTTCCTCACTTTCTGCATACATTGCGTGTTGAGTGGCAGAACACAACGCCGCGCTTTGCCACGACACCAGAGCGAAGAAATGGAAATATAAATTTAAGTAAATATTTCATCTCCTCGAGTGGGGATCGAACCTACAACCAGTCGGTTTTACAGTCACACTTTGTGCCCCTGCGACGCGACTGGCCTCATATACATACAGATTAACCAAAATTAGATTAAGGACTATTTATCCATTATAAACAGAAACCGCAATATTAACTTTACTTTAAATTTTATATTTGGGTAACAAATTCAAATTTGTAAACACCGTTTAAGCACTTTATTTAAAAAAAAATATTGAAATGATTAAAAAAAAAAACATGAAGGTACTATTTGTCCATTATAAAGAGATATTGCAAAAAAGAAAACAAAAATCGCAACATTAACATTGAATTATATATTTGGTAACAAATTTAAAATTGTAAACACTGTTTAAGCACTTTATATGTAAAACGGACGATGGACATTTATTTAACTCAACCAACATTGGTATGGTGCCAAAGAGATTTCCATTTTCAACTGAAAAATTACACTAAATAAAATTTATATCGAAAGTTTCTGTCTGACTTCATCGTCTATTTTATATAATTTTTAATTTTTTCTCTATCTGTCTTATTTTGTCTATATGTCCGGTGTAATCTCAGGAACAGCTGAACCAGTTTTTTTGGGACTTTGGGAAAGATAGAGGGCGTTGTGGAGCAATATATAGGCTATCTTTTATCCTTTTATTACGGAATTGCTGCAGGATCGCGATTGTCGTTTGTGGGTACCTACCGCCGGCCTAGATAGATGTGAAATAACTCAAAAATTTTCTATTAAATGCGAGTAAAATCAAATAAAATCCCAAAAGATTAAATTACTATAGATTAAGTGTATTACAGTATAGATAACCATACAAAAATAATTCATGGATTTTCCCTAAACACATTTTAATAATATCTGTGGCAGTATTCGAACGAACGAACGAATATTTTTTTAATATTCGTGCGTTCGTCCAAACAAGCATATTTCAAGCGAGTGAAGCCACGCGGAATATTTTTATAGATCATTATAAGTTACATTTAAATATAATGTTGTTTAATAGTTTTCCATAATATAAATGATTGAAATACATTCTTTCATATTTTAAATTGAGTAAAGTATTAAATTTGAAAAATATATAAAACATAAGCATATTTACATAAGAGTATATATCGAAAACTTATAAATAAAATGAATGAGCTTCAAACTGTATCCTGCACACATCAGGGTAGAGAGAGGGAACCTAGTGTTAAGATCCTGGAGGCATTGCGTGCAGTGGCGGTACTCAACGCCGCGCTTTTGCCTCGACACCAGAACGAAGAAATGGAAATATAAATTTAAATATATATTTCATCTCCTCGAGTGGGGATCGAACCCACAACCAATCGATTTTACAGTCACACTTTGTGCCCCTGCGCCTTGAAGAAACTCGGCATCGAAGACTTGGTTATACTATTTTGCGCTACTTGCAGCGATATGAAATGAGGATAATATTATGCTATTTGCTGCAATAGCGTGACCTGATTGCTACACAGGAGAATTTTCAAATGGTTTCATAATGTAAGTAAGTTATACCTATATGCAGTTCATGTTTTATTCTGAATAGTTAACTTGGATACAAGAATACAATTTAGTGTAACCGTAACATATGGAAAAGTAAAAACATTTTTGCTAGCTTCACGCATATGGAGTAAGCAAAGAGAACCTAGTGTAAAGACATTCCGTTTCTTGCGCATAGTCCAATTTTTGTGTTATTGCGTGTCGAACGGTGAATTTGCCTTGCTTTGTCTTATTACCAATTGAATGGCGACAATGCCTTGTCTCATTACCAAATCGAGGAAATCAAAATAATTTATTTCTATCAGTGAGAGTCGAATCTAGAACCGTTACATTGCTCATCAGATTCTATACCGCTGCGCCATGCGAGGCTTTCAATATTTTTAATTTATTATTTGATCGTGTTATTTATAAGTCATACATATGTATTAAGGCATCTTTTTATTAAATCAACGTATATTTAATTACAATTTAAAATATTGTGTTTTCTCTCTTGTCTTGATAACTAAAGTATTTTTGTTGTGATTAGAGAAAATCAAACACTAAGCTTAAGAAATCTCTTACAGTTAAGAGTAAATTATTCTATGAAGTTTACTTCAAAAACACCCATATTTATCACTTCGATTTGTTCAGATTTATTTCTAATGTAATAAATAGATTTACCTTCTTAAGTACATATCGCACTGGTTAGCCAATTTCAAATCGTAGTAAATTATATGAAGATATCGTTATAATTTCTGAAAGTAATAAATTAATCTCACTCATGAGGTGGTTATAACCTATAAAACTGTAATAAACTGTGCGTCATAAATAACAAAAATAACGTGTGTTGCTTTAGTACACTTTGTTGTATTCACAGACGAAGGCTTTGCCCTTAGAATAAAATAAGCTAAGTTTACTACTCCAAAATATTGGCGTCTGGGCTAGGGATTACAGATAATTCATCCCGAATATACTTCACTCGATAAACTTGAATGGATTACCTAAGATAACTCTACATTGATAGTGTTTAACTCAAGCGAGATTCTCATATCTATATAATTATTCTAGAGCTGTTTGTCTGGTCGTTCGTCGGAGTTTCATTGCGGGTGTCATAAATGTAGGTGCTCGATTCTATTGGACAATTTTAAAGTCCGATGAGATAGCGCATAAACTTGTATACGATTTGTCGTTACTTGTACCTTATGTGATGAATAAAACAAGATAAATAAATTTAATTAGTTAACTTATCAGTAGAAAAAAATGCGTTGTGTTCTTCAATTTTTTTTTAAATTATTTATGCTATGTTTGTACATTCTTTTATACTAGAGGTGTGTTCAGTTGCGTGTTTTTGTTGCATTGATTTCTCCTAATTATATCTAATTAGGAGAAATCAATGCAACAAAAACAGATCTCAAAAGTTTTAATCTAATTTCTTTTATAAAGAACAATAAATGTGAATTTTTTGTTTCTCCAAACATTAATTAAGGCAATCTATTGTGTATTTGTGATACAAATTCAGCCACGCTTAAAATATTCATATTATTTTTAATTATAACAGATGTGTCGTATAAAGAACTTTTGCAATCTTATTCCCGACTGCCAAGGAAGGGTTATGTTTTTCGCGCGTATCTTGTATGTATGTATTATTCTTTATTACCTCATATCTTCAGAACCGCTGAACGGATTTACATAATTAAGGTATCGTTAGATTTGTATTAGCAGCCCGAGTGTTCTTAGATAGATGACGTTAATTAAAAACAATCATGGCGGCTGTGGGACGCCATTGGACTTGATGAAAAAAAAAATATTCGTTTCGAATACCACAATATGGGTCTCAAATTCAAGAGCTTACTACGAGGATTTCAAAAAGGTATATCATGATTATGATTACCATTGAGGCCGGTCGTGGCGCAGCGGCACGAGGTGTGACTGCTAAACCGACTGGTTGTGGGTTCGATCCCCACTCGAGGAGATGAAATATTTACTTAAATTTATATTTCCATTTCTTCGCTCTGGTGTCGAGGTTAAGCGCGGCGTTGAGTTCTGCCACTCAATACGCAATGCCTCCAGAATTCGGCAGAAAGTGGGGAACGGAGTGTCTTAACTCTAGGTTCCCTCTGCCTACCCTGCTGTGTGCGGGATATAGCGTGAAGCTAATTTAATTTAATTTTATGATTACCATAATGAATTTTAACAAAAAAGTGAAAAAAAAAGTATTTGTAAAAACAAAAACCCCGACTGCATAAAACTAAAAAGAAAATAAACAAGTCCGATAGTTTATTAGGATTAACAGTCGGGACCTATAAGTAATTCTTCAATCAATAAAATCTTTACTAGGATAATTTAAAGAGGTCCCGACTGTTAATCCTAATAAACTATTGGACTTGTTTATTTTCTTTTTAGTTTTATGGGGGGTTTTTGTTTTTACAAATATTTTTTTTTAGTATATAGCATTGAGCAATGTTAAAAAAAATCAGCTTCACGCTGTGTCCCGCACACACCTGAACAGGTAGAAGAAACCTAGTGTTAAGACACTCCGTTTGCTACTTTCCGCCGAATTCAGGAGGTATTGCGTGTTAAGTGGCGGAACTCAACGCCGGACCACCAGAGCCTCGACACCAGAGCGAAGAAATGAAAATAAAAATTTAAATAAATATTTCACAACATGATATGAAGTGAAATATAGTATTGTTCAAAACATATTATTAGTTAGAGTAATCTAAAAATTAGGTGTTCATTAGTTTGCTTTTTTAAATCACATTTTTATTAAATAATCTAGTAATTCGATAATTTTTTTTTCTATATTGAGAGCGCTGTAGAAGCAATCCAATATTGCTCGAATTTTGTGGAAATTGACACCTAGGGACACGAGGAATTGATTTCAATTTTACTACCACTCCAGATGCATCATGGGAATAATATCATTTTCAATTTAAATCTATGATGTACTTATTGGTTGTATGATTTTCACAGAATATATAAAGCAAAATATATATATTTTTTTAATTTAATAGATCGATTGCCGTATATTATTTGCGTCATATATTGGAATCTTTTAAAAAAAAACATTTAGATATAAATGTGGCATAGCCAATTAATATTTTCATTTTCACGCTCTAGCTCAGACAAGACAAACAGACAAGTTCCGCCACCCAACAAGCAATATCTAGAACATTCGGGTGAGAGCGGGGAGCGGAGTGTCTTAACACTAAAAAAATATAATTATTTTGAATTATATATTTATTTTTATTGATTTTATTTGTGTTTGTTTATTGATTTTATCATATTTTTTAGTGTAGCAAAAAAAAAAAAAGTTTTAAACCGTCTTGTAGCTTATTTTTTCATTTTTTTTTTGTTATGTTCTTGTACAAATATGTTTCACAGTAATTTGTATGTCATATATTACTGTTTGTTTTTATATGGTATTTTTTTTTTATGTAATTTTGGCAACTGGCAGGTGGGATAAAGAAAGAATAGGAAGGAAAAAAAAACCTTCAAAATAATAACATTTACATAGTTTTTAAGTTTTTTTTTACAAATTTTATTGAACTAATTGTATATTTTTGCGTGTTTATTGTTATTTTTTTTTTTTTTTTATTAGTATATTATATTTATTATCTATTTTTTATTATATTAATATAACATATTTGTATCTATATTTACATATACTATTTTAGTATCCTGGTTATACAATTTATTTATTTATTTATTTTTTTTTTTATAATTATTTTATTTATATTTATTTGGATTAAAATGTCTGACGTTTCATCTAATACGGACACGTTCCTTTCTTTTTCATCTGTCTCAGATGATTTAAATGACATTAGCTTCCACAGTATTCCCTGTTTAAATGACTGTCTGAATTCTCATCTTCACCCTTATCCAAAAAATCTCAACGTGGTTCACATAAATGCACAGAGTATTCCGGCTCACTATCCCGATCTTCTGTCTTCTTTTGAAAATACCAACGTGCATGCAATATTAGTATCGGAATCATGGCTCAAACCGTGTTTGCCATCGATAGCATACTCGTTGCCAGGATTTCAATTGATCAGAAATGATCGCACTGGTCGTGCTGGTGGGGGAGTTGCTATCTATCTTAAGGCTCATATACCATTCACTATCCTTGACTATTCCCATTACAATAAAAATGACACCGTCGGACCTGAACATCTTTTTGTTGAATTGACATTCTCACACACAAAAGTCCTTCTTGGTGTATACTATAGCCCATCTCTTACAGTGGATTATTTCGAATCTTTTGAAATCTTGCTTGAAAAATTAACGCCCTCTTATAAGCACTCGATAATTATGGGTGATTTCAATACGTGTTTGCTCAAAAATGATTTTAGAACGGCACGGCTAAAGACCGTGGTTGACAGCGCTAATATGCAAATACTCCCGTTATCCGCAACTCATTCGTTCCCCAACTGTACTCCTTCACTTTTAGATTTAATTTTAGTCTCTTCCATTGATCATGTTGAAACACATGGTCAATGCAATGCTACTGCATTCTCTTATCATGACCTTGTCTATCTTTCCTATAAAGTAAAACCACCTAAAGCAAAATCAAGAATTCTTCTCCAGCGCAGCTTTACCGGTATGGATGTAGAACGTTTACGTGAGGATGCTCTAAATATTGATTGGGATATGGTCTATCAAGAAAACACCATTGACAACATGGTGTCTGTTTTTAATTCCTTGATCATACAACTTTATGACACTCATGCTCCCATTAGACCCATACGTATTAGACATCTTCCAGCTCCATGGCTAACAGATGAAATCAAAACACTGCAACAAAAGAAAAATAGTGCTAAAACTAAATACAAAAAAGATTCCGGAGACGACAATCGTGAAAAATATATAAAAGCTCGGAATCGATGCAACAGGGTGTGTAGGGATAATCAACGACGCCATATCCACAAATCTGTTGTTGAAGAAGACAATGCTGAAAAGGTCTGGAAATTTCTTAAATCACTCGGAGTTGGGAAGGCAAAGCAAAACATTAACCCTTGTAATATAGATTTAAATAAATTGAACACACATTTCTCACCTTCTGTTACGATTGATGTAACCACTAAATTAAGAACGCTAAATCAAATTCGCGCCTTGCCCACTCTTAAAAATCCAATTTTTAACTTCGCGCAATTCACTGAATGTGATGTTAAAGAGAATATATTGGCAATTTCTTCTGATGCGGTTGGCTCTGACTGCATTAGTCGTAAGATGATCATGCCAATCCTAGATATCCTTATTCCTACCCTAACGTCAATCCTCAATTTTTCTATAAAGACCTCCACATTTCCTTCTGCTTGGAAAGAGGCTCAACTAACGCCTCTGCCTAAAAAGCGCAATCCTTCCTACATGTCTGATTATCGACCTATATCAATCCTTCCATTCCTATCAAAAGTCCTGGAACGTCTCATTAATCAACAACTTAATAAATATCTAATAACCTATTCCTTATTTAACCCTTTACAGTCAGGGTATAGGCCTGGTCATAGTACGACTACTGCATTGGTGAATATATCAGACGATATTCGGTTTAGTATGGAAAAGCACCAAGTTACATTGATGGTTTTGCTTGATTTCAGTAACGCATTTAATAACATTGATTTTGATATTCTACTAGCCATTATGTATTCGCTTAACATATCTCCTACAGTGATTGACTGGTTTCACTCTTACTTGTACGGGCGCAAGCAACGTATTCGGATTCAGGACTCCTATTCTGAATGGTCTCCGGTGATTGCTGGCGTCCCTCAAGGTGGCGTGTTGTCTCCTCTTTTATTTTCACTTTTCATTAATTATTTATGTCAATATATCTCTTCTCCCTACCACCTTTACGCTGATGACCTTCAAATGTATCGTCACTGTACGCTGCATGAGCTTCCGCATTTTATATCGACATTATCTACAGATTTAACAGATATTTCAGCATTAAGTAAATCATTAGGATTAACATTAAATCCCAGTAAAACGCAGGCGATCATAATAGGTAGTCCAAGGTCTATTTGCCAAATAAAATTTAACGAATTACCAAGTATAATGCTCGATGGAACAAAAGTTCCTTTTACTGAAAAAGTTAAAAACTTAGGCATTACGTTTGACAAACATCTGTCTTGGAAACCACAAATAAGTGACGTAAGTCAGAGAATATTTTCAGCCAATGCCTCTCTACGTCAGCTCCGCAACTTTCTACCCATTCCTACTAAAGTTGCGCTGGCACAGTCCCTCCTTCTACCAATTCTTGATTATGCTGATTGCTGTTATCTTGACTTAAAAGAGGAGCAACTAAATAAGCTTGAGCGTCTCCAAAACATTTGTATAAGGTTCATATTTGGACTCCGCAAATATGACCATATCTCCGAATTTCGTAAAAAACTCAAGTGGCTTCCAATTCGACTTCGCCGGAATACTCATGTTCTTTGCCTTCTTTATAATATCCTCTTCAATTCATCTTTTCCTTCATACCTCAAGGAACGGTTCAAATTTTTGTGTGAATCACATGACTTCTCCCTTCGCTCTCAACTTACCTTATCTCTTAAAATTCCTTCACACTCCTCTTCCTTTTACTCGAACTCTTTCACTGTTAAATCAGCACGTTTGTGGAATTCCCTACCAGTTATTATCAGACAAGCCAAAACTTTAACGACCTTTAAGAAAAGGCTTAAGGATTATTATTTGAAACTTTGACAATATTGAAGTACTATTATAAACATGTGTAAGTGTTAAATGTAAATAAAATATGTTCCATTATGTTGGTATACATCTAATTATGAGTGTATGTATTATATATGTGTATTTAGTATTTATGTGTATGTATGTATCTAAGTATCTATGGATATTGTATATACCTATGTATGTATGTATATATATATATATATATATATATATATATATATATATATATATATATATATATATATATATATATATATATATTTTTTTTTTCAAATAACAATAAAAAAAAAAAAAATCTAGTACTCAGTACACCCCTTCCCATGTCACTTACTTATTCTCTCCTCTACCCCAAGGTTGCCTGGAAGAGATCGCTCACTTAGCGATAAGGCCGCCTATTGTGCTCCAATGTGTCATGGTTAATGTTCAATATGTATATGTATTTGGTGTACAATAAAGAGTATTTTACTTTTACTTTTACTTATATGTCACTAGCGGCTCGCCCACGGCTTCGCCCGCTTAAAATACATGATTATTGATTTAATAAGCAGAATTGATTGACAACTATAATGACTTCTAATATGATTTTTTTACGACATTATCGTCAAAGAAGTTTTGATTGTTTTAAATAAAAAAATACGACCATTGTTGATATTTGATAATATACATAAAGCTAATTATTTATTACACGCATATATTTTTGTAACTTTATGTTCTTTTTACCTATATAATATACTCTGTTAAATGTGCTGATGTCAGTGAATAATTTATTTTACTCATTCAGAAACAGTCTTAAATGTTAAATTATTGATTTGAAGGATTCATAATATTCTTTGTAAAAAGATCGTTCTTTATCTCTGTGTTGAATTAATTACGACTTCTTTCAAATGATGATAACTATTTTTTTAATGAACCGATTTTGATGAACTAAACTTTAGTAGTTAAGTTGAGTTAAAACAAAGCAATTGGTGAAATTTTCAAGTAAATCGGTTCAGTACTTTCAGAAAAAAATGCGGACAAAAATATGTCGACAGACAGACAGATAGACAGATAGAGAGACAGACAAGAAATTCAAAAAAAATATTTTTGCTTTCTTTTATGTTTTTTAAGTGTCCCTCTATCCATTTCAGTCAAAATTACTAAATGTACAGACAAAATATTTTTACTGTCTTATTATATATAGAGATGTCTTATTATATATAGAGATTACTAGGGGCCCTTATCTTCACCCGCCTTAACGAAATTATTATTTTGATAAAATTGATTAATTATTTTAGTATGTCTTTATACTCACACTGTTCTTCACAAACTAAATTTTAATTAGCCTATTCATTTTATTTGTTTTGGGATTTTATAAGGTTTTGCTCGCAAAAATTGTCGTATCTAATACAAACACGTTTAGTATTTTTTTTATATTTTTAAAGTGTTACTCCTCATTTAGGACTACTCTAAATAAGTACGTTTAGTTATTTGATTTATACCTGATCTACTAGCGTCAACTTCTTCTGCCTTCACGTGTCTGCCCGTTCGGGTCGGTCATACCGTAACCAGGCCGCCCCCGCACACTTTGCGGCTCGTAGGCTAGGTATTTAGTATAATGATATACTGTAAAACACAATTTTAATCTCGATAAAATTCTAATATGTGAATAATATGTTTATCTCTGAAGGGATCTCTTCGGAGATAAACATTTACTATTGCAAATACCAATGTTTTTGTAGAGTATTATTTCTAGTTATCTTAAAAGTTTTAGACAACACATGCCATGAAAGCAAAAAACCCATTATCGGCGATTTTTTCGTGAAATAATGAGATTCTTGAAAAACCCCTTGAGGTTATCTCTATGAAATTTCTTCACAATCGGTACAGCAGTTTGGCCGTGATAATATCATAGACAAACAGAGTTACTTTCGTATGTATAATTAGTATGGATAAATTCTCACAAATGTAACTAATTAAAACATATAAGATATGAAAAAAAATAATTTATGTATGACTTAGTCAAGTGCATTTTCGTATGATTTATTCAAACTATATCTGCATTTCATGACATTTGTGCATTCATTGGTATGCAGCGTATCAAGCATTTCCATACGAGTTAGACATTATAATACTTAGATGGTATGTCAGGGAAACCATATATTTCATCTAATGCATATTGCACTATCATCGTATTATGCATATTTAAGTAAATTGTGTGCTGTCTTACGTCTAGTGTTTGCATCTAAAGCAGTTTCACAAATTTATCGCTTAGTCAAATTCCTAACAACATAATAACGAAAAAAGAATTGAAAAAGAAATACGAGGGAATTTGTTCGTTTTGCTTATCCCGATTGCCAAGAGATATGTCAGGACTTTAAGCAGATCGAAGATAACTATTTAACATTGTTCGATATATATGTACCACACAAATATTTACGTTGCTACTTTAAGAAGTCATCGACCAATTATCTTGTTTTTCCATACCCACCCCACCATAGCTATTGATTTTAAGAAAACGCAGTTTTAAAAGCACAAGTACCTTGACGTTGACTACAATGTCACAGTTTTTCATACCTCTAAGTATTATCTTTATATTAAAATTTAATATGTGTAGCCAATTCTGCATGTAGAGTCTGTACGTCAAGCTTGTAATGAATCCAGAAGGAACCAGTTTTCGTCGATGGTAAACAAATGCTTAGGGGGTATAAGTTAAGTACTTCTTTAACTGGAAAGTAACTTTATCAATGTTTCTTTGTAATACGGTGGAAAAGTTAGAAGGAAAATATTTACAATATTTGTCTTTCTTGATTTTTCTGTTTTTCTCCTAATTTCAAAGTTTTTGACAAACGTCTAGTTACGTAGTTTCCTTGAAACTACAATTTTGTCGTACAAATGATAATGGTAGTAGTAACAAAATGACTTCAATAGTTGTGTCGTAGATAACCACGTTGAAATAATATTATATAAAAGGGGATAAGTACGAAATGTTGCTTACGTTGTTTTACTGACCCTATGTTATTATAATTAAGGAAACGGTGTCAAGTGTGTAAATTACGCCATAGAGGGTCAAATTTCTTAAGTCAGCGTAAATACGCCTCTCTAATTCTTAATTATCATCTTATATCATGCCTTTTACTGTAGAAACTCCTTGTCCTTGGACAAAAAGCACTAATAAATTTCTTTAAAAAAATGCAAAACTAAATATTTATGAGAGAAGTCATGCCTGCCGTAAACTACTTACTAAAAAACAAATGCCATGAAAGCAAAAAACCCATTATCGGCGATTTTTTCGTGAAATAATGAGATTCTTGAAAAACCCCTTGAGGTTATCTCTATGAAATTTCTTCACAATCGGTACAGCAGTTTGGCCGTGATAATATCATAGACAAACAGAGTTACTTTCGTATGTATAATTAGTATGGATAAATTCTCACAAATGTAACTAATTAAAACATATAAGATATGAAAAAAAATAATTTATGTATGACTTAGTCAAGTGCATTTTCGTATGATTTATTCAAACTATATCTGCATTTCATGACATTTGTGCATTCATTGGTATGCAGCGTATCAAGCATTTCCATACGAGTTAGACATTATAATACTTAGATGGTATGTCAGGGAAACCATATATTTCATCTAATGCATATTGCACTATCATCGTATTATGCATATTTAAGTAAATTGTGTGCTGTCTTACGTCTAGTGTTTGCATCTAAAGCAGTTTCACAAATTTATCGCTTAGTCAAATTCCTAACAACATAATAACGAAAAAAGAATTGAAAAAGAAATACGAGGGAATTTGTTCGTTTTGCTTATCCCGATTGCCAAGAGATATGTCAGGACTTTAAGCAGATCGAAGATAACTATTTAACATTGTTCGATATATATGTACCACACAAATATTTACGTTGCTACTTTAAGAAGTCATCGACCAATTATCTTGTTTTTCCATACCCACCCCACCATAGCTATTGATTTTAAGAAAACGCAGTTTTAAAAGCACAAGTACCTTGACGTTGACTACAATGTCACAGTTTTTCATACCTCTAAGTATTATCTTTATATTAAAATTTAATATGTGTAGCCAATTCTGCATGTAGAGTCTGTACGTCAAGCTTGTAATGAATCCAGAAGGAACCAGTTTTCGTCGATGGTAAACAAATGCTTAGGGGGTATAAGTTAAGTACTTCTTTAACTGGAAAGTAACTTTATCAATGTTTCTTTGTAATACGGTGGAAAAGTTAGAAGGAAAATATTTACAATATTTGTCTTTCTTGATTTTTCTGTTTTTCTCCTAATTTCAAAGTTTTTGACAAACGTCTAGTTACGTAGTTTCCTTGAAACTACAATTTTGTCGTACAAATGATAATGGTAGTAGTAACAAAATGACTTCAATAGTTGTGTCGTAGATAACCACGTTGAAATAATATTATATAAAAGGGGATAAGTACGAAATGTTGCTTACGTTGTTTTACTGACCCTATGTTATTATAATTAAGGAAACGGTGTCAAGTGTGTAAATTACGCCATAGAGGGTCAAATTTCTTAAGTCAGCGTAAATACGCCTCTCTAATTCTTAATTATCATCTTATATCATGCCTTTTACTGTAGAAACTCCTTGTCCTTGGACAAAAAGCACTAATAAATTTCTTTAAAAAAATGCAAAACTAAATATTTATGAGAGAAGTCATGCCTGCCGTAAACTACTTACTAAAAAACCTTCTCGAAGGATTTATACCACAGTCGATTCTACACTGCCCTTATCTAGCGACTTCAATTAACCTTGACTAGATTATCTGTACACCTGGCGTCTGCCGACATGTGTCGTCCGGCTCTTGGTAGCACTCATCATCACGCTTTCAAGCATTTTCAGTTTCCTACTCTGAAAAGGCACAGCAGAAAGAAGAATAGAATATATCGTGGGTGATAGCATTCACTATACTCGTTTAAGGGTACTCCCTCTCTGATTGATGTTTTTGTATAGCTCGATCGTTTTGATAGCCTCGCGGATCATTTTAGGAATTTTGTTGTGTCTCTGTTTTCCTTAGCGACGATTTAGGGTTTATCAAACCTAGTGTAATGGCTGGGTTTATCCACAGTATGCTCATACACAGCGGACTTCGATACATGCCCATTCTTGATATCGGAGATGCGCCTCTTCACCCTAACACCGATGGTTCTCTTTGTTTGACCGATGTATGATAAACCACAGTCTAGTTTAACACACCTGCACTCTGTAAAGGAATATTACTTTTCACTGGTCTCAAGAATTGGCTCACTTTCTTATTAGGCTTGAATATGGTTTTAATGAAAGCCTTTTTTAAAATGTTGCCAATCCTCTCTGTAACCCCCCTTCACATATGGTAGAAGTGCCGGCTCGTACCTTTTTATTTTTTTCCATGAAATTCTATAAAATTTCTTCTTCGGATTTTTTTGTTTATTTGTATTGTAAGTTCTCACTTCGTGGAAATATCATAATTGTAGAAGTAGTACCCTATAGGTTTACTCGGTGAATTTCATACAAAATGGAGCAAAAACGATTTCTAAATGCTTAAAACCTTTCTGTGCCATAAGGGGCTGTAGACCTGAATATTTGATATTAATTTTAGCTTTATACCTAACGAGATTTCGAGATAAATGGTCTTGACAGACATACAGACTGTCCGTCTGTAATACACAAAGTGTTACAAGTGTTACGGTTCCCTTTTTTCTTTTTGAAGTACGAAACCCTAAAAATCAAAATGAATATCAGCTTTTCGTGTGAATGGCTACATGCCTATGAATAGACAATCAAATAATATAACGCGGAATTCTCTTTCAAGAATCATATAACGCATCTTCAAAGAACATATTATTCTCGTATTTGTTATGTATGGCTTATTTTATGGCGCTTGTTATAAGAATAAAAAGTCGTCTTCTATATATATATTATCTCTTTAGTCTAACTGTACTTAAGATAAAAATGTGAAAATTAAATTAAGTTTAATCTCGCTCTTTGCTGAATTAATCTTTATAAAAATAAAATCTACAACTAGATTCATGTTTTATTTTCAAGAAAATTTCATTTATTTTAATAAATCTTACGAAGTTTCATGTAATACACAGATTAACGTGCCCTCTATTAGAAGCACTTACTATGAAGTACTCTATTACAGAATAATTAAAAATTGTCTAGACACTATCGTAGCGCAGACTATGATAGTTTAGTCAAGGTACCTCTTATTCTATAGTTTTTCTTTGAAAATACATATTAGTAAAATGGTTCCATACCTTTTAAAGAAAAAAAAGAACCATTTATAAGATCTCTTTGTTGTCCGTCTGTCTGTCAAGAGCCTTTATCTTAGAACCGCTTGGAGATTAAATTCAAACCATATACTCAGATCTACGGTCCCTTAATGTCCCGAAAAAATCTTAATTTCTACATTTACTTAAAAAAAAGATATAGTCGTTTATATCGCAAAAAGGCATATTTCAACACAATAAAGAGAATCAAAATTAATAGGTTACCCTATATTTCCAGTAAACTTTTTTTTAATTCTAATTTAAGGGCTTTGTCACTTATGCGAATATGTCGCCCTGGTAAGTTTTACATAAATACAATATAATTATAATATAACTTAAGTTAAGCGGATTATTGCTAACTCATAAAGTATTTTGGCTTCATCTGAAAGCGGTGAAGGCAAAATAGCATTACAATAACCTATTTCTTGAGATCTGCAGCTTATTTCTTTTCTAAGCGCTTCATACTGGACACATCCCATCAATATGTGGTAGACTGAATTAGAATTGCAAATATCGCAGCTAGCGTTCGTTGACTTATCCATTAAGCACAAAAAGTTATTGCCTGGTATGTGCCCAGCACGAACTCAACACGATGTGGTCGGATCGATTTATACCAGATTTTTCTAAAAACCTTTTATCAAAATACTCAAACATTACAAATTTGTTTGATTTTTGGTATAAAATTAGTTTAAAAAGAAGAACTAATAATGGCAATTCCATCCTATATTGCTTGCTTGGCTAATAAATTTGCAATATCATTGCCTTCCAGACCTACATGAGACGGTATCCACTGCAAAACTACATTCTTTCCCAAAGATCGCAATCTCAAGATATTGTCCAATATAGTATAGGTTATCGAAGTTCCTCGAAATGTCGAGGTACACCGAGCCAAATGTTGAAGCGAACTTTTAGAGTCTGTCAATATTACTGTATTAATATGATCGGTTGATTCTATGTTTGACAGAGCTTCTGCTATAGCGATTAGTTCAGTATCCATTATACACACATTGGAGTCTATCTGAAATTTTACGGCTATCTTTTGTCTGTAGTCATAAAAGGAAGCCCCTGATCCCTCCTTATCCTTAGAACCATATGTATATATTTTGTTATAATTACTATATTGGGAGATGATAAAATTACTAAATAAATTATTTAAATCTACAAAATTAAATTGCCTTTTTGGTTTCGTCATGAAATTTATATCGTATTTAATAAAAGATTGAGTATATATGAAAACTAATAGGGTACTTCCAGTAGAGTTAAAATTATAAAATTTGGCAGCTAGCACCTACAGGTAGTACTAGTCCAGGAAAAAAATCTGAAAACTATACATTTGTGATTAAATCCAAAAAATAATAGCTTTAAAAGAGGGAAAAAATTGAGGAGTAAAATTTTAAATATGTATATTTTTAGTTCTGACGACACTGCAATTAAATACAATCAGCATTATTATTCATCCAAAATGGCCGCTGTAACAAAATGGCGACCTACATATTTCTGAACAACCCACCGAATATGGGTATCAAATGAAAAGGAGACGGATTTTTTACGTGAATACGTCTATAAATTTGCTGCCATACGGGAGTAATCCAAAAAACTGAATGATAACAAAATCGTGTGATACAGTTTGGTCTTGTAGTTTCGACAATCTTCTACATCCAAAATAAAATTATACTACTTTATTGCTAAAGAATTAAAGAATTCATTACAATAAACGACAAATCGCGCACGGTGGAGGGGAAAGCGACGCCATTTTGAGATTATTTAGCTGTGTATCGAGATGTGCAATTGCCAATTAGTATAACTTTTGATTTGGGCTAATAATGACGTCTGTTTAAATTTTAATCGTCAGCTATTGTCTCTCATAAATGTACATACGCAAATCACATGGTGGCCATGACACAGTCACACCCAATTTTTTGTTTGAGTACTTTGGTGGTAGATCGTAACCAGGGTTCCGCCGAACTTGAGTATCAAATGGTGGAGCTGGAAATTACTATATTACAAGCTTTCTTTCATCTTGCCGTGTTAATGTGCTAGTGTATGTAAAATCTTGCAAGCTCAATTTGACCAGCTTTCCAGTGTCTGATTGAGCTAAAATTTACAAAAGGATTACGACCTCATTTTTGATGACAATGACATAATATAAAATCAATATTGCTGGTAATCTAAAAACGTCGCTATTACAAACCGGCAGATTACAAGTTTTCACACAATCCACCTAATATGTGCATATATCTTGCCCAGATGATAGGACTATATACCATAAAAAATTAGCGCAATCTCAAGTTTGTCCACTTTAATATACGTTCATGTTGTCCTACATGTTGTTTTAAAGAAATATAAAAAGCCTTTAAAATCACTATCTCAAAAAGAATCTCATTGGTTTGTCCTTAGCAGCTATCTAAATCGTCGTCGGTCACTTTTATTTGTACCGAAACGGTTCTTTAAGAGATTTTTATCGAAATCAGATATCTTTTCAAATCCCATCGACATTGTTATAAGATCGAAAATAGTTTCGTTTTGTCTAGTTAGATTTTATGTTGCTTCATCAAGTTGTGCTATTTATTTTTCATTTATAAATTGGAAAATATTGAATAAAAACAAAACTATTTTTAAGTTTAATTAAGTTTCGCTATAAATAAAATCAATTTTAATTGCAATGAAAAATAAACAACGGTTTTTCGCGAAAAGTATTTAATTAAGTTAAAGTATTTCAATGTTTATGGTAAATATTTATTGTGAATACATTTTGATATCGGAAATTTGGTTTTGTGGAATAATTGCTACGATACTGAGGAGAGCTCTTATCAGAAACCATATAGTATTCATATTATATTAGAAATATAAAATTTGTTTATAAATATCACAATTCATATTATATTAGAAATATAAATTTTGTTTATAAATATCACAATTTGTTTATAAGTATCTCGTCTGCGTTAACAAAACTTTAAAGATATCTCATAAATATATTCAAAAGATATTGAAAAATATATTTTTATTTTAGTGCGATATCAATGAAGACTTTTGAAGTTCAATTTTAAAATCAAAATTATTGGAATGACCTTACTGCGTTTTATTTTGATCGATGAATAATTTATAACTAATTCTACTGTTTCTGGTTCGTTAAAATGTTGAATATTATGAAACAAAAAACGTAAATTAAAATAGAAGAAATAAATATTATTCATTCACATTTTTTGAACTTATTTATAAAGTGTGAATACATTACACTACACACACAATGCTTGCATCGTGATATATAAAATAAATTCCAGGTAACTTAAAAACATTAAAAACTATTTGAGTACCTGTAAACCATCAAATTCGGATACAGTAAAGCGCCCGGCATAGTCCTTTACAATAAAGTGAATTTGACCTAAAAATTAAATATCGCTATTATTAAATTTCCGCAATATCAATTATGAATGTCAAGTAATGTTTATTAAACTTTCAAACTTGTTTTGAAGCTTGTAAATTCTTAAGAACCTTTGAAATCATCAATTTGTTTGTAGAACAGTATAATTAAGCTTCACGAGCTTTTGTGCGAAATGCGAACGAGATGACTCTGTAAGAGTGGAAACGTGACGTGGAAATAAAATCGATTTATTTGTTTGGAATGTGGCAATCTTGATATAAGACATGCAAAGGTTGACATATTCAGCAATAAAGGAAAGTCGGCCAGCGTTAATTGCGCTTAGACACGAGGGCCCAACGGAAACCACTAATGATTCGCACTAGCTCTCGTTTGTTTGTGTACATTTAGTAATACCGATATATACGTTCAACGATCTCTTGTAGCTTTCACTTTGAGCATCTATCGTCATTGATATGGGTTCAAAGGATGCTTGAATTTTGAAATGTTATGACATACTTTTCCAGTATAAAAGATGGAAAAGATAATCTTGACTGTATTAGCGAACGAAAGGTTTGGATATTTATCGTAAGATAATTTTTTATCTGACGGATCAGCGCGGATTCGCCCGCTTGATCTATCCGAATATTTACTAAATATATTTATAAAATTATTTATATAAATATATTTAATAAATAGGATTAATTAGTAAGAAAATAAATGCCTAAGTAATCAAAAAAATCCGAAAAAAAAAATCAGTAAAGAAATTTTTTTTTATTAGAAAAGATTACAAAATAAGTAAGTGACTAAAGGAAATTCTTTAAAGGAATGCTGGTCGTTACAGTATATAATTTGTGCGCATCTTTGAACATTTACGCAGTATATGACCGCTTTACGTTTAAAACTTTGTTATCTTCTAAAATATCCATTTCTGTGACATGCTGTAAAAGCCAAATTTAGTCAGTCAGAATGTATCTAACATAATTAATCTGATAAGAAATAATACTGTACTGAAAATAGTTTCGCAATTATTCCTTCTTTATTTGTAAACACAAAAATGGTTACTGTGGGCTATCCTTAGAAGATAGACATGTTATGTGCTATAGGCTTATAACGTCACAATTATATTACTTCAGCTAGCTTTAGTACATAACCAAATAACAATATTAAAGAACGCTATCGAATCGCGAACGCTGCAGGGATAATGCATGCAAGTACATCATACAACAACAATATTCAATTTCATTTGTTCTAATAAAAAACCGCGACATTGTATCTCCTTGTGACAAAAAATAAATGATAATTACAAGATTTCCATTGCATTGACCGTTTCGTATAAGTAAAATTGAAGTGTCTGTTTGTGATTTCAATGTTATTGTATGTGATTTTTTACATAATAAACAAATATAAAAACACAATTTTATAATTTTTGTCTTTCTATTTCGCCGAGATAATGTCAAGAACAGCTGAACTCATTTTTATGGGATTTCCAGTGACCGACAGTATAATTACGATTTATTAAGTGTATAACAATAATATAACCGAGCTAAAATAACCAACTATTCTTTCCTAAATACACTTAAATATAAATAACATTAAATAAAATAGCGGGCGTTGCTACGCAGGACCAAAATTTACACCACACCAAGAAAAAAAAATCGGACTAATCTACTACTCGAATAAGCGAAGACAACTAAAGAAAAACAACACCAAATAACTACATAAATTTTAACAGTAGGTCAAAAATGTATGAAAATTTACAAAATCGTCAACATCGTCTCCCCGTTCGGGTCGGTCACGGTCGGTCGGTTTAATAGAATGATGTACATTAAACTATAATTCCAATCTGGATGAAATGCTAAATGTGACTAATATATTTATTTTGGTAAAGATCAATATATTTAAACTAAATATATTAAAATGATTACTATGGCTCAACCTGCCCGCCCGCCATGTAAGCATTCAGGAAACTCATTTTGGGTGACCTTTTCTTAAAACAACTAAATTTCTTTTCTAAACTAAATTTCTTGTCGCCTAGCAACGGTAGTAATTAACTTAGCATAATAAAGTGCATGTCAAATTAAAAGGTTCATCACAATCGGATCAGCGGTTTGGCCCTGATTGCGTCACAGACAGGCAGACCGACATACTTTCAGTTAATAAATTAATTAATAAATTTCAATGAATTAATAATATGGGTATGGATTTAAATTTTACTACACCTATTTTATAAGTGAAACGTTGACTTAATCAGCGCTTAAGATCCTAGTGTCGAATTAAACCGATCTTTGACTCTTGTTTTACTTCTAAAGCTTTCACGAGATTTCTGTTAGAGGCTTAGAGTGTATTGTTTATAAATTTTTAATATTACAAAATATTATTTTAGCTTTAAGAAATATTGTAAAATGTAGTTCAAAAGTACTTACCTGCTTCTTCCAATATAATACAAAATAGAGCCGGTGCTTTACCAGTCTTAAATCGAGAATGTAACATAACCTTTCAGCCAGTAATTATTAGTAAATACCTCAAAGCCTGGCATTTTGACGGAACGTAGAATTTCGGTCTTTGGAATGTGATTTTGCCACTTGGTTATAGATTAATCTCTAGTTGTTCATATCCCAATCTGTTTCGTAGGTAACTTCGTATGTACTAGCATGTACATAATCATATACTGACTAAAGGTGATAGAATGAAGAGACATAGAGTATTTACTTCTATGTCCTCCTATATCGCAAATATCAACGGAATAAATTCCAGGAGGTGTAAAAAAAAAAATTATACTAAACACAATATTTATATTTACTCGAAAATTTAATATCTATATTTAACCCTCTGCGATTGGCATGGCTTAGTTTTCATTATTATATTGACGTGATAGTCCACGAGACACATTTTTAATAGCAAATATTTTTATGAATCTCGTGTTTAATATGAACATAGAAAAAATATGACATAGAAAAAAATATAAAAATAACTCATTTTAAATTTAACATTAGACATTTGGAAAATTGACTATTATCTTAATTCAATTAATTGGTTTTGAACAATTACAAAAATATTATTTGTATTTTTTTTTATATATACCCAACTTATCGTGATAGAGGAAGGATATCCTTGCCTGTAATCTGCGTAGTGATAGTTATAAGCCTCCCTTGAAAACGTTTAATATATGTCCAGTTTTTCATTTCGGTTTTGCACTAAATCTCAATAAAAAAGTATATTTTATTTTATCTCTCTCTTAAATTTGTCATTGCTTTTAACAACTTTGATAACGCGAAATAATCCAAAAAAACACATTTAGTAAAATATGTACACATAAGTTGTGGTTTTAAATTTGGCCACACATTTAAAATGGTACTAAATTTATAACTCCATTATAATTTTATGTTTAATATTTGCTTTTCATATTGTATTAAATGTGGAACAAACTTGTACGGTGTACCATTCAAAGGGAATTTTATTAGGTGTAGTTTGTATTTCCTCGCCGCTACACTGCCGACAATAACGTCGTAGTTTCACTTTAACCGATTCGTTTCTATTCACTTTTGACTACTGGGACATGTCTTTTGTGAAAAAATCCACATGGCCAAAATAAAAATTGAATTTCATTCGCTGTCTGGTTTACGCAGATCGATTGCAGAGGCGTTGCTATTTTATTTTACATTTTTATTTATATAGTGATGTATGTATGTATACAATAGTACAATTCGCGAGGCTTTATCTGAGCTTTGCACTTGTTTGAGTGTAAACGTGGAGTTAGTTTTTTTTAAATAAACTTTATTAATAGAGATCAATAAAATATATACGAGTATATGTATACTATCAATTCTTCTACAGCAGACATTGCATCCTTGTAATTTTCATTCTCGTCTGATTTCTCCTTTAGAGATAATACTTCGGAACAAACCGTTCCGTTATATAATAAAGAACAGCGGCGTGTGCGCGGTTTTTTTTACCGCTTGCTATCGATTTTCCAGATACGTACAGTGATAGTACCAACTGTATGTTTCATTTTTAATAAATTGATCACAAAAATAGAATATTAATAATTAAATATGTGACGCTGCTCTCAGTACCAGAGGTGTATGTAGCCTTTTGCATTAGGTCAAACAAAAGATGCGCCGCGCTTGACAGCGAACGACCTACACTATAATATATAAACACTCACACAAATGCCTGCGGACTGTGTAAATTTTAAACAGTTTGATGTGAAAACACTTTTTAATACTTATACATTAAAAAAAAAATAATACAACGTGCTCTACTCAAGGTGCTAAACCTGTGAGATCATTTCGCAATGTACAAGAGTTATCATTTTTTAATAAATCTTATCAAACTCCTTAATTCAAAATCAATTATTATTTTAGGTCGACTATAATCCAAACTAACGAAATTACGGTAACATTCAAAATTGCTGGTCGTAAAGGGACCCTCGCACTTACAATTAATCTTCAGGGCAGCTGGAACCGCTGTTTGCTGCTTTAAATATTTCAACAGAATCTTTATTAATATATTTCCATAATTTTCTTATTATTATGATATAAGTGCATAAGTAACAATACCATGTTTTCCATATCTTCTATTGTAGGGTCTTTAAGATTATTTGATTTAGCCTGTTTAGGGAACCGTAACCTGCAATTATCGTTTGATCAGGTATATTATATACTATTAAAGGGATGCAGGTGTATAGTGGTACCATCATCTTTGAAATGGTTAGCCTGACGAACGTTTTTCGTTGACATTTGAAAACTATGGGTCAGAAACATCTAATATAGAGTTCTCATGGACCAGCTCTATTATAAAAAAAATATATGAAGTAGCAGCTGTGAAGAAATTGCAGAACTTAGTGAATAGTTTTATAACATAAAAAAAATGCGATGAGCATCTAAAATGGAGGTTAGGAAGACTTTCAGAAAAACATATCAGGAAAGTTAAGATACATTGTTTGATATTTGTACTTCTTAGAGAGTTACAAAACCTATATTGATTAAAATAACTGAAGGAATGCAAGCAATTTAAAAAAAAGGTTATGCGTAAACTGTTCCAGTTTTATGAATTAGAATAAGTTGACTCATTATATCCTTTAAACATAGAAGATATTGTAAATAGTATAGTAATCCAATCCGATGATTTTGTCGTAGATGTTTTAAAATGTGTATGAAATTGTATTATTAAAAACGTGCAGTGTAACGTCTATTTTATTTCTCAATTTTTTCAGCTTTCTGCTGTACATTGCTACTCGCTTATATAATATAGGTAAGCAGAGGGAACTTAGTGCTAAAAAAACACTCCGTTTTCAAATTTCTGCCCAATTTACGCGATATTGCTTGTGACTGGTGAACTTAATACAACGCTTTGTCTTATTACCAGAGCGAGGAAATAAAAATAATTCTAAATAAAACTATTTTAACCGGATTAATCGCGTATATTTTGTATTTTTATACATTTTTGGAAACCCGACGTTTCGAACACTTTGCAGTAGTCCGTGGTCACGGGTAGACTCTACGGGTCGAAACGTCGGGTTTCCAAAAATGTATAAAAATACAAAATATACGCGATTAATCCGGTTAAAATAGTTTTATTTAAAATGTGTAACAATCGTGAAAATCAAAGAACTTATTATAAAAATAATTCATTCGCCCAGTGGGTATCGAACCCACAACTATTGCGTGCAGAGCCAGATATTGTGCCACTGCGCCATGATTGCCTCAATGTTTTGTAGCAAACAATTATACTTAGGATAAGTACCTACTATTGCTGTTTTTATATAACTTAATTACAAAAAAACAATTTAAAAATTAAGTAATTTATTAATTAAAAAAAAAACACTTTTTTTATCAAGCTGAAATTTGACATATAAATGTGTATTCGAGGCCAGGGATCACCACAGCTGGCCTCTAATACACACAAAGTGTGACTGTAAACGACTGGTTGCGAGTTCGATACCTACTCGAGGAAATGAAATATTATATTCTATATATTTATATTTCAATTTTTTCGCTTTGGTGTCGAGGCAAAGCGCAGCGTTGATTCTTAACACTAGGTTCCTCTGGGTACCCTGCTGTATGCGGGATACAGCGTGAAGCGTGATTTAATTTACTTTTTTTAAATGTGTATTCCTCGAAAAACAAGTGATGTTAATTAAAATTCAGATCCAATTTAATTCCTCTGTAGTCCTAGGAATAATTACAATATATTCAAGGCTCCAGTGGGACCGCCATCGGTCTTCTCTTGCGGGTAGATTTGCTATCATTGGTTATTGTTTTAGAATATTTAGATAGTTTGCGAACATTGATTCTGCTCGACTGGCTACCCTAAGTTATTCCCATATCATCTATACTGTAATAAGCTTACATTGAACATATCTGCGATAATGTAGAGGGCTTTAAAATTGAATATAGATATATAAATCCAAAATCAGCTTCGCACTGCATCGAGCACACAGCAGGGTAGGCAGAGAGAACCTAGTGTTCAGACACTTCGTACACCACTGATCGCCGAATTGTCGAGACACGCACTCAATTGCGTGTTGAGTGGTGGAACTCTACGCCGCGCTTTGCCTTGTCACCAGATCATATAAATATATGATTTTTGAAATTTTAGGTTGTCAAATTGGCGGTAAGTGTGGAACGGTTCTTTACACTAAGTGCCTACCCTGAGTGCGGGATATCTGGAACATCTAATGAACAACCATAACACTCCAACTAAACTGTAGATATAACGAAATGCCGCCTTAACAAAAGATGCTGAGCACGATAAGAATTTTCTATTGACAAAAACAAATTGAAGATCGGGAACATTCGATAAACAATCATAATAGACCAGCTAAACTATAATAAATAGTAGAATGCTGCCTTAACAAAAGTTGTTGAGCGTGGTGAGCAGTTTCTTTTGACATATACAAATTGAAGATCTGGAACATCAGATGAACGACCATAACAGTCCAGCTAAACTATAAAAAATAGTTAAATCCTACTTTAACAAAAGTTTATTATCACATAGAATAACTAAACATTTTTCTATTAAATAGGACAGTTTTTACAAATAAAATCCCAAAAGATTAAGTGTATAAAAACAGTATAGGTAACCATACTAAAAAATAACCAAATAACTTTTCCTAAATACACTCTTTTATTATTAAATAAAAAAAGAAGCAGGCGAGGCATTCTAGTCTTGTTTTATAAAGCACCTTAGACAAAGTTCGGAAACGAATTTGTGCTATAAATTCTCACATATAATTGTTAATTCATTTTTCTGTTTTCCCCAGAAGAGTGCTTAATTTTGTTTGAACAAACAATATTCTTTTTAATAAAATAATATTCTCAAAACTTCTAATAATACATCATTTTTTTTTAATTATTAGCGTGGGACTTTTATAAATAATAATAAGTTTTTGATAAATTTTTAAATAAAATTTAGATAATTTAGAATGTTTTCAACCTTATTTCTGTCTTATATAACTAGAAAAATATTATGGGATTATAGATATTTGTTTACGATTGTCTACGATACAAAAAGGTTACAGCCATTTTACAGCTCGCATAAAAGTAAGATAATAATGTTAGAACCTCAATATATTGTTGAAAAGCGGTCGAAGGCTTTCAGAGGACCATTGTGTGTAGGTTAATAAGCAGTTTATGTCCATATAGCTTCTTTAACGATAAGCTTAAAAATGTCTTAAAACAGAAAATATTTTTTTTACCGACTATGTTGCTTAGTAAAGGTAAATTTGATAAGAATTATTAATTTTACTTATATTTTCGTTTGTTATTGTCGATAATTTCAGTAAATGCTACTTCATCATCTTATATATATTACCTACTAAAATTATCCATTACATTTAAAATATATTTTATATTAGTACCTAAATTGAGAATATTTGAAAATGGCTTTTAATAATGGCTTATTCAAAGAATGTTATATAGGGATAGCATTGAACAAAGAATGTATGACAATAAGGCAATCATTTCCTCCTTTATTTCTATTTAATGAGAGGTCCAATGGGATCACAACGTCCGGATACAATGCTATTCGTTATGGCCGATATACTATAATAAATTATAAGAATAAATGTGAAAGTTTGTTTGGGTGTTGCTATATTTATTTGAAAACCTATAAAAATTGCTGAACTGATTATGATCAAACTTGTCGTCTTGTGCTGGACTCAAATTGAATATTGCAGCATACGTTGCATTATGAATAGTGCATCTATAAATAATAATTATAATCTATAATTCAGAGATTAATGAAATATAAAAAATTAAATAACAACCAAAGGATTTGGAGGCCACCGTGACGCAGGACACGATCTCCACTCCAGGGAATAAAGTATTATTCATCACCAAGGCAAAACCCCGCGTTCAGCTCCGCCATTCAACGCGGTACTTCAAAAAATTCGGCGGAAAGTAGGGAACGGAATGTCTTAGCATTAGGTTCCTCTGCCTACACTGCAGTGTGATTTGATTTAGACGATCAAAGTAAAAAAAAAAATATATATATTCATAACTACTACTAGTTGACTTTTTGTGAACTTTCATATATTCAGTAATCGAAATTAAATAGTAAAATAAATCCTACAAGATTTATTTTACTATTTAATATAACAGCTGGAAGGTAGCCAAGCCTTGGGGACGTTGGCTATTAACCCTTTACATTAAGCACAGGTCTCAAGTAAAGCGACTTAACTTTATTAATATTAGCTATATGAGACTGCTAAGGAATAATTAATTATGAAGATGTAATAATATTATTTATACTTTATCATATAAGAACGTAACATTAAGCAATGAAACTTACATAACTTTAGGTGAAGGTAGTGGGATCGAATACAAATTAAGAAAATGTTGACTAAAAAAATATATGTTCATTTTATTTTCATTAGTCTGGTAAAGAATCAAAATATAAACATTCTGTTTAACACTGATCATTTAAAGACAACAAGATGAAGATTGTGATTGATTAAAAAAGTTATTATATTACTCATAAATGTTTTGCTTATTTCCATTCCCATTTACAGGCATTGGTATGTCATAATGTTCGACGAGCCAAGTCCAACAACTCCTACGAACTGGACCGCAGAGTACAGCGATGTTCCCAACTTTTACATCACTTACTTCGACGAGAGCAACAATCAATATTATAATGGAACTCCTAATGCAACTGAGGTAAAATTATGTGCTATATTGTCATGTGTTTAACATAGTAACTAGATTTATGTAGGTTTATATTTATGTAAAAATAAATTAATTAGCTTCACGCTGTATCCCGCAAACAGCAGGGTAGGCAGAGGGAACCTAGTGTTAAGACACTCCGTTCCCTATTTTCTGCCGAATTCTGGAGGCATTGCGTGTTGAGTGGCAGAACTCAACGCCGCGCTTAGCCTCGACACCAGAGCAAAGAAATGGAAATATAAATTAAGGTAAATATTTCATCTCCTCGAGTGGGGATCGAACCCACAACCAGTCGATTTTTAGTCACACTTCGTGCCGCTGCGCCACGACTGGCCTCATATATGCTTGTCCTAATCAAAGTTTAAAACCAAAATATACATTAAACGTGCTGGATATGAGTACTTATTTCAAATGCCAAAATAATTACGATATAAAACATCACACATTTGAATAATTTGCTTAAATTATATTTATTAGGGTGAGACCTTTTGTAAATAAAATTAGATATTGAAAAACCGCCGTGGGCATAAGTGTGATTATAAACGTGACGGTTGTGGGTTGGATTCCCGCTCAGAGTAATTAATTATTTAATATTTCCATTTCCACGTTCTGGTGAGAAGCCAAAGCACGGCTTTGAGTTCTGCTACTCATCACACAAGGCCTAGGCCAAGATTTCGATGAAATGTGTTCAATGAGGAGTGCGGAGTGTTTTAGCACTAGGTTCCGTCCCTAACCTGTTATATGAAGGAAACAGCGTGAAGCTGAAAAAAAAATACGGTGTTAATAAATTGATATTTATATCATTTAAATTAAATATTTATTTGAAATAAACATTTATTTGTAATTGTAAAGTTTTTATTGTGTTTAAAATTTCTAAATGATTTTATGAAGGCGTACCAGTCTTTCATCCTCCCGTGGTGGCGTCAAATTCTATGGACCGTCTTATTTGCGGGTATGGTGGTGGTGGCGACAGTGGGCAACGTCGTCGTCGTGTGGATAGTGCTGGCGAATAAACGAATGAGAAGTGTCACTAATTACTTTTTAGGTAAGATAAGTAATTTACTTTTTAGTAAGTAAATACAATAGATATTCTATTGTATTTAGCAAGTCGAATTCAAAATTTACCTACAACTAAACTGACAATTAAAAATAAACGGGATATTAAAACCAATATTATTTGTGTTTATCGCTGGACGAACCGACAAATCAGGCACAAAATGCAGTTTTTTGTAATTATTTTATTTTATAATCCAACATTTATATTATATACAGTTACTGTACCTAAATATAAAACTTCCATCGATTACTATCTCCTATTCGAGTTCCATGTCTTTTGCGTTTTCAATCGGAAACTAAGTCAGCTTCACGCTGTATCCCGCACACAGCAGAGTAGGCAGAGGGAACCTAGTGTTAAGACACTCTGTTTCCTACTTTCTGCCGAATGCTGGAGGCATTGCGTGTTAATTGGCAGAACTCAACGCCGCGCTTTGCCTTGAGACCAGAGCGAAGAAATGGAAATATACATTTTAAGTAAACATTTCTCCTCGAGTGGGGATCGAACCCACAACCAGTCGGTTTTACAGTCAAACTTTTTGCCACTGCGCCGCAACTGGCCTAACCTGGAAAGTTAGTAAAATGACATTGTTTTAGTTACAGTGGCATTTTTAAATGTAAGGTGGATATACATTATTAGCTTCACGCTGTATCACGTTCACAGCGGGGTAGACAGATGGAAGCTAGTGTTAAGACACTCCGTTTCCCATTTTCCGCCGAATTCAGGAGGCATTGCGTGTTGAGTGGCGGAACTCAACGCCGCGCTTCTTGCCTCGACACCAGAGCGAAGAAATGCATAATAAATATTTCATTTCCTCGAGTGGACATCGTACCAATAACCTGTACCAAGACTGACCTCAATAAATATTGAGGCCAAATCTAATATAACATAAATATAAGTAAATAAATATAATTTACTTATATTTATATTATATAAGGTATTCTTTCGTGAGGCCAGTCGTGGCGCAGGGGTAGAAATGTGTAACTATAAACGCGACAAGTCGAGAGTTGAGTTCCGCCACTCAGCACACAATGCCTCCAGAATTTGATGGGAAGTAGGGACCGGAAGTATCTTAATAGGAATGGAGGGTATTAACACCAGGTTCCCTCTTGCCTACTCTGCTATGTGCAAAATACAGCGTGAATCTAATAAAAAAAGTAAATTATAAACAAGTGATCCATGGAATATTTTTGTTATTTTAGGACAAAGACTAATTTATTTACTAAAAATACAACATAATTTATTTTAACCTAAATCAAATATGTTTATACAAGATCTCGTGGGAACGTTTTATATCTTTAATGACAGTTTTTTTATGGAATCTTAAATAATAATATGGTCAATATATTTACAGTGTATGTATCTTCATTTATCACTTAGTAAACACTTCAATAATATAAAATTTTAATATTTATAACTAACTACATGTATTGTTTAATATTAAAATATCTGACGCTTACTTTTATATCGAACTATAGCTTAATTAATATAATAGTTATTTAGAAAACGTATAAAAATTTGAACGTAACTTACCTGCCTACTACCTGCCTGGTCGGTTTCCAGGAGGCGCGGGTTCGAGTCCCGCTACGTTCAAATTTTAGGTATAGGTTTTCTAAATAAGCATTTTTCTTTCCTTTGTGTGGAATAACACTTTAAAAATAAGATAATAGTTTATTTTAGCTTCCTTTTCATTTTGTGGGTATATTATATTAATGTACGAGTACACATGTAAATAATCAAGTGTGACTTTTTTACTTGGGATATAAAAAAGTATTTCAAAAAGTTTTCTGTGGCAGTATCGCATCAAAGCTTTGAAATCGAACTAGCATGCACAGAGCTTTTTGTAGAAATATTTCGAAATAAATCAAGGCCACATAAAAAGGGAAATGTGGTTATGCGTTATTTATTACTAAAATGGATAAATTTTGTACTGAACTTAAATTATAAGGCAGTTGTACGTTAGTTTTGAAGTATACGCGATCGATACAAGCTTGTAAGGTCCAATTATTGCTTGTGATTGTTTAAAATTTTGATACAAATTAACTTAACTTAGCTTCACGCTTTATTCCTAGCGGGGTAGTCAGAGAGAACGGAGCGCCAACGCCACGTACCTCTTTCGCCTCGTCCACTGTCATCAACCTCTTCATACATGCCCTCCGGGGGCTCCTCATGCTTTTCACGTGACCTTCCTCCAGGATCTTTGATCTCCCTCTATCTCTCTTACCACAAATTGTTACAAATTGCAAAACAATATTTGTTGAGACAAATGAATATAAATGAAAAGCATTCGGGAAATTAAGGACCACTTTTCTCGAGCTTTCACTAATTACTGGGGGTGCTTTCATTAAAGGTTAAAAACTCACCGTTCATCAATTACAATTTGACGACTCTAACATTAAAATTTATAGTCCGTGACGGCCTGCTCTCGATTTACCCAATGGGTTGATGTTTTCCGTTCCCCTAAACTATATTCAATAGAAAGTTTGCAACATTCCCTAACAACTATCTAAGTATTTCGCAAAGTGTATTAGGCGGTATAAACTCAATTTAGAGTTGCAAAGAAACTAAACTGTTTAGTGAACGCAATAGTGTAAAATATAGCGTTGAAAATAGATACTCGTAAAGTTTAATCAAATCTTCACGCTGTATCCCGCACACAGCAGGGTAGGCAGAGGGAACTTAGTGTTAAGACACTCCGTGCCCCACTTTCTGCCGAATTCTGGAGGCATTGCGTGTTGAGGGGCAGAACTCAACGCCGCGCTTAACCTCGACACCAGAGCGAAGAAATGGAAATATAAATTTAAGTAAATATTTCATCTCCTCGAGTGGGGATCGAACCCACAACCAGCCGATTTTGCAGTCACACCTCGTGCCGCGGCGCCACGACTGGCCTCAATCAAATCTAATGAATCAAATTAGCATCACGCTGTATCCCGCACACAACGAGGTATGCAGAGGGGACCTAGTGTTAAGACACTCCGTTCCCCACTTTTCGCCAATTTCTGGCGGCATTGCGTGTTGAATGGCGGAACTCAACGCCGCGCTTTCCTCTTAACACCAGAGTGAAGAAATGAAAATATAAATGTAAATAAATATTTCATCTCCTCGAGTCGAACCCACTACCAGTTGATTTACAGGCGCACTTTGTGCCCCTGCGCCACGACTGTTTAAATACTTATATGATTAATATATACATTTTTACTAATTAATTAATTAATTAATTAGCTTCACGCTGTATCCCGCACACAGCAGGGTAGGCAGAGGGAACCTAGTGTTAAGACACTCCGTTCCCCACTTTCTGCCGAATTCTGGAGGCATTGCGTGTTGAGTGGCAGAACTCAACGCCGCGCTTAGCCTCGACACCAGAGCGAAGAAAATGGAAATATAAATTTAAGTAAATATTTCATCTCCTCGAGTGGGAATCGAACCCAGAACCAGTCGGTTTTGCAGTCACACCTCGTGCCGCTGCGCCACGACCGGCCTCAAACGTACATTTGTACTAAAACACAAAATATGATAACAGTTAACATATGTAACAAAAATATATATTTTTATGATGTAATTTTGATTTTATTTCTACAGTAAACCTCTCAGTGGCTGATGCAATGGTATCAACGCTCAACGTAACCTTCAACTTCACATACATGCTGTACTCGGACTGGCCCTTCGGCCATTTCTACTGCAAATTCTGTCAGTTCATCGCCGTTCTCAGCATATCTGCGTCTGTCTTCACGTTGATGGCTATAAGTATAGATAGGTAAGTTATATCTCTTCTCTATCTCTTCTCTATCTCTTCTCTATATCTTATAAAATAAGAACGATTTTTTTCTCTGTCTGGCCTTTCTACGTTATCTTCTTCTAAACCACCCAACGGATTTTGATGCGGTTTTCACCATTATGTAGAGTATTTCTCAGGGAAGGATTATATATGGTTTATTATATGTATATTTTATTGTAATTTGACATAAATATGATAAATGTGTATAAAGTCCTACCCGTTCAGACACTTTCACGCATGCGCTGCTTTAATGGTAAGTCCTACATGAAAACAATGTACTAGAGTATTATTCCCCTTAATAAGATCTACAAAAAAGTCAGCGACAGCATATTCGTATCTTCTAAGGATAACATACAGTGAGCATATTTCTGTCTAAAAATAGTAATTTGAATATATTTTTTATTTTGAGGGATGTTTGTCCATAATGGTATCAATCCTTATCCTTTTAAATACTTTATTAATTTTCTACGTTAAACGAAGATAAAATTTGCTCTTTACACTAATTTGAAATTACGAATAGTTTTAGAGAAAAACGCATTTAATTGTTGACACATCACGTCGGCTATAAACCGCAGTTTTGGCGCAAGTTTTATTTATTACCTTACTCTCAGCATATAAATAAGTATATTAGTTACGTTGGCCATTTAATGTAGATCAAAACTGTCTTTTACTGTTTTTCATTTTAATAAGTACTTTAGAAGTTGTTACAATATCAAAAAATCCTTGCTTTGAAACGGCTCGCCACACGCCATGCGTCCCCCCGCGCCCCGCGACGTTTTGCTTATAGAAGCGCGTCCGCCGCGCCCGCCTGCCTCTGTACTGTAGAAAAGTAGATGTAGATGCGATTGTACGTATTGGATAATTGGAGTTTAATATATTTAGTTTCGTCTATTTTGATTAATAGAATAGTAGGTAGTCTTTTGTTCATAATTTCTTCCGTATAAGTATTTTAGTTTAAGAGAACAGTAGGTAGGCTTTTGTTTATCATTTCTTGCGTTTAAGTATCCTGTTGTTTATTTTGTTTACTCTTCTTCTGTTCTTTTATTATTTTCTTTACCTTTTAAACATAGGAAATGTTTTTAATTTAATTATACCACGACAAAGTCGTTCAAATATAGGTCGTAGAACAAGAAATGCAAATAAAAATCGTTTAAATCTTAGTAATGAAAGCGTATATGAGACGGAAATTAGATAGTAATTTAAATATATTTACTTATTGAGAGGGATGTGTGCCAATAATGATATTAATCCTTACCCCATTAAATAAGTTATTAATTTTCTACGTTAAACAAAGATACATTTTGCTTTTTACAATATTTCGAAATTAAAAATAGTTTTAGAGAAAAGCTATATCGACTCATATAATCCCTTACTCTCAGTGTATAAATAAGTATATTAGTTATCTTGGCCTTAATGTAGATCAAAATGTTGATTAGTAGCACAGATTTGAAATTACGATACTAAAAAATTCTTGCTGTGTAACGGCTCGCCGACCTCCACGCTTCCCCCCGCGCCCTCGACATTTTGCTTATAAAAATGGATCCGCCGCACCCGCCTAGCTTCCCCCGGGCATGGAAGTAGGGCCTGCTCATCATGTTGCTCAAAGCTGGGAAGAGCCCATAGCAGCCTGAGGGGTACCGATCTATAACCCTCCTTTGCGCGGTCTCCAAGCTGTCCGAGAAGTTATTCCTCTCACTTCTCCAGGCGCAAATCCACCCATGAAGCGAGCAGTTTGGCGAGCGGGTATACTACTCTGGTTACACTACGCCGTAACAGCGATCAACCGAAAGGAGAGAGCAATAGCAGTCTTCTTCGACGTAGTACGCGTATTCGACCACGTCTGGACCCGGACCTACTTCATTAAGTGCTCAGAGTCGGCACCCCCCAGCACGTCGCGCATGTCTTTGCCTCCCTGCCTAAGTAACAGGACATTTTTCCTTGAGAGTTAAGAGTTCGAGGTATAGCAGCGACTCGATCGTTGCCGTTGTTCCCCAGGGCAGCATTTTGTCACCTGCTCTCTACGCACTATACACTGATGACATCACATCGCCCTAGCGAGTATCACTCAAAGATAAATCCTGCAGGTGGTCCAGAACCTCATCCTCCGTCGAGTGACGCAGGCGCCATACTACGTGAGAAACACCTCGCATCACCGCAACCTAAAAATAGAAAGCCTGGAGGTACGCATTGGTCGTCTCGCGTCCAACGCATTCCGCTGCGCCAATGTATCGGGTCATCTGCACCTAAGGAGCAGCACTCCGTGGCATATCCGGCCGCCCGAGGTCAGACGTCAGATGACTTCCGAGGGACTTTCTATCCTCCTCCAAATGACTGAGTTGACCGCCTAGATGGCATTTGATAATCTTTCCAATCCCGTCCCGCACGCCTCTCTCTGTGTCTGCTCTAGAGCAGGTTATCGCTTGAGACCACGGCCATGGAACCAACGCCCAAATGTCGTTCGGAGCTACTACGGAGATGGACGAGAGAATGCTTCAATTCTGCGCCTGGCAAAGTAAATTTAGAAGCGATTGCACGTATTTTGGAGTTATCCAATAATTATAATGTATTTCGTCGCAGCATTGTTGGTTACATCTTTCGTTTAAGTATTTTTGGGTAAGAGAATAGTAAGTAGTCTGTTGTTTATAATTTCTTTCGTTTAAGTTTTCTGTTGTTTGTGTCATTTGTTCAGGTGTGTGTTTTTTTAAACAATTGGAACATCCTTATTGGAGCTACGAAAATGTGGGTTGCATTAAGGTTTCAATAATTTTCACATTGCAAACATAGGTACATTATATGAATAATTCAGTAGTTAAAGCGGGCGAAGCCGCGAGCGGGTCGCTAGTTGGATATATATTTAAAGATATTTTTTTGGTATGTAAGCCGATTATTTCTACAAAGTTAACTTTATCTTTTTTAAGTTAAGCACGAAGGTTCACGACATTTTCCGCATAGGTAGGCAGAGGGAACTTAGTGTTAATACACTAAGTTCTACTCAATTTCTACTCAATTTTCAAGAAATTGCGTGTTGATTGGCGGAAGTCATATTAGGCGCGGTGTTGTTTAAGCACCAGAGCGAGAAAATGAAAATATCAAATTACCTCGAAGGGGAATCGAACGTACAATCGTCGCGTTTTCAGTCAGACAGTGTGTCGCTGTGCCACAACGTGACGTGAAGCCCACTTTATTGTTTTTAATATCATGAACAAATTTTATATTTTTGTACAAAATATTTTATAATCAGGTTCCCACGTATGAATTTTAGTGATATCACATGTAATTGTGGTTTTATTTGTTTCAAGTGTGTTCCACGTGTGGTTATTTTGTTTCAAGGAATATTTAACTAATAAAATTTTTGATTTAGAACAAATGTTTGTTTTTAGTTTTTTTGATGAAATCAGTACGAAGTAATATAAAAATTGTTTTTTTTTTAAGTTAGTCATATTTGAAATTAAAATTTCATTGAAATCTCCCAACTAGTTCCCATTATGTTATTAATTTATATACATAAACTCCCAGTGCTTATTAAATTATCATTATTTAATGAATAATGAAATTTTATTGAAGCGACACGTACTTATGTATATTTTCATTTTTAAGATCACTATTTCGTTCACAGTTAAGTTACATTTGGAAAAAGGAAAACTAGGTTTGTTTTGTGAGATTTTAGTGAAAATTTTTATTTTTTTTTATTTTTATTTTTGATAATCTAGTCAAAATTTTATTATATTTTTATCCTTTATTGTTTTGGGTATTAAACAGACAATTAAAATTTATTGTTTTGATCTCCTTTTTTGTACGAGCACTACGTGGACGGCCACATCTTATTCTGTTACAAACAGAAGAGGTTTCATTGTACCTATCAATAGCCCGGTACACAAACATCTGACTGATACCAGGCGTACGAAGGACTTAAGAAATTGTATTTGGCTTTATACCTACTCTATGTAATGCTATCACAGCGATTTTGTTATCTTTATCACCTCACTCCTTTTAATATCACAAACTATTTTACAATAAATTAGCACGAAAATAAGAAAAGAGAACGGACTATCGTATAAAAATGACAGATTCCAAATTCAAAAGTTATATTTTGTTTTTTTTTTTTAATTGTAGCATTATTAGTACGAAATATATCTGTCAACTTCAAACTGAAATAAAAATTGATAAGTTTTACAATTTATGTAACAACAAAGTAGTAGTAAGATTTTAGGTATTACTGATAAATCTGTAATTGAGATTAAAAAAATAAAATTACAGACTGAGAAAGAATAAAGGAATAAAAATTAAGATATAAAACAAAAATAATATTTACTTAAATAAAAAAAATACTAAAATTATAATGTAACAAATCATACACTTACACCTAGAAAACTAGTATACTTTTGTCGTAATAAAATAAAAAGAATAAAACCATTTCGAACATACAGGGAGGACAGCTGATGACGACATCAAAGGAAACCGCAATTTTCTCACACTTTATACAGCCAACGCGTAATCGGCCCATTTATATTGCTTTTATTTGTTTAATATGAACACATGTTTATGTAAAGGTATTCCTTTAATCATATGGAATAAAAATGTTCTATATAAGAAATGCGGAGCTGACGTCATTGCACCGTTGAGCACTTATCCTATTTGCTAGAGCTCGGAGAATGTATATAGCTAGAATTACTTAAGACAAATATATCTATATGTTTAGTAGTACTTACGTAGTTTAGGAGTATAGGTTCCCAAATTCATTGTTTATTCTTTGTGTGTGTTACAAAATAAATTGCATAAAACGATATTTTAGATTTCTACCCTATAATAAATTGAAATTGTAAGTGTAAATAGTTTGTAAACGAAGCTTTACCTTTATAGTCCAGCACAAAACGCAATTTCTAGGTCACTTCAACAAATGTTATTCATCGTTAACGTCTTTCTTCTGATGAACTGCTTTCTATATTTTAAAAAATATTTAACAAATATTTGAATGTAATAATAATTCTAAATATTATAATATGATTGATCAAGTCTACTACAGATGCGGGTGCTGCACTCCTAAAGCACATTTATGACGCATGGGAGAAGTCACAAAATGCAATTGGAGTGTTTTGTGATTTATCCAAAGCCTTTGATTGTGTAGACCATGAAACTCTGTTATTAAAACTTTATCATTATGGTATACAGGATACTGCCCTTGATCTTATTGCCTCATATCTAAACGAAAGGATCCAGAAAGTTAGTATTAATAATGTAAAATCATCTGGATCTCCTCTAAGGATGGGCGTTCCACAAGGATCTATTCTTGGTCCCCTTTTATTTCTTCTTTATATTAACGATCTGCCTTTTTATGCAAAGAACCTATGTGATATTGTACTCTTCGCAGATGATACCTCTTTAATTTTTAAGGTAGACAGAAATAAAACAAATTATGACGAAGTGAATAGTGCATTATCCCATATTCTCTATTGGTTTGATAAGAATAATTTAATGTTAAATGCTAAAAAAAACCAAATGTATTGAATTTGCTTTGCCAAACGTTAATAAACGTGATCTTAGTCTAGAAATTAAAGGAGAAACCCTCAATGTGTCGGAATCAGCTATTTTCTTAGGTTTAACTATAGATTCCAAACTCCAGTGGAACACTCATCTGGAAGCACTTGCGGATAAACTCAGCTCTGCCGCGTTCGCAATAAAAAAAGTAAGACAACTGACGGACGTTGAAACTGCCCGACTAGTCTACTATAGCTATTTTCATAGTATTTTATGTTATGGAATGTTGCTATGGGGCAGTGCTTCCGATATAAATTCAATATTTATTCTCCAAAAAAGAGCCGTGAGATATATTTATACCCTAAGAGCTCGAGATTCTCTGCGAGATGTTTTTAAAGATGCAGGTATTATTACAGTTGCTTCACAATTTATATATTACAATATTCTGTTTGTCCGGCAAAATGCACAGTGTCACAGTAAAAATAGTGAGAAACAAAGATAAACTTGTTACGCCAAGTTTTCGCCTCCAAAAAGTAAAAAAATCTTTTATGGGTCTGAGTATACGTGTATATAATAAACTTCCGCAATGTATTCTAAGTTTGCCACTACCACAATTTAAAGTAACTTTAAAAAAAATACTAACAAGTAAAGCTTATTACACTGTTCAAGAATATTTAGATGATAAACATGTATGGAATTAATGTCTATTGAATGTGATGCAGGTTAGCTGCCAGATAATGTAATAATACCATTGACTTTGAAAAGAGCAACTGTTGAGTTTCTTGCCGGCTCTTCTCAGCAGAACTGCCTTCCGAACCGGTGGTAGCTTGTTTTTTTTTGTTTACATGTTCATTTGACGATTCAAAAGTGCTTATACGAGTTTATTTGAATAAAGAATATTTTGAATTTGAATTTGAATTTGAATTGAAAATAAAAAATAATTCAGCTTCACGCTATATCCCGCTCACAGCAGAGTAAGCAGAGGGGAACCTAGTGTTAAGGTACACCGCTTCCCATTTTCCGTCGAATTCTAAAGGCATTGCGTGTTGAGTGGTGAAACTCAATGTCACCCTTAGCCTCGACACCAGAGCGAAGACATTAAAATGTTTAATATTTAATTTCCTTGAGTAGGGACGAATCCAGAACCCGTCGCGTTTACAGTCTCACACTTGTGCCATTGCAACAAGACTGGCCGCACTAATTAAACAAATTCACGCAGATTTTCGTAATCTTTTTTCAATTATGAAGTATTGATAAAAATTGACAGAAACTAGTTTAACCCGCTGATTATTTTACAAATATACCAATTTTAAATATTTCTATTAGAGATAGACTTTTTCTCAATACTTTATCTTTATACTATTAATAAAAAGTGTAAAAAAAATTTTTACACTTAAAAGCATTATAAAGTTCTGAAAACGTTCGAATTATTAAATATAATTACAACAAAAGCTCAAGCTATCTGCGCCATCAAATTTAATTATTTATAAAGTTGAATGTAAAGCTTAATGTGATTGAAAATCATCATAAAAACACTTCGCTTCATTTAATTACAATCATCATCAACCCGTTTTTAATAATTGGCGTATTTAAATGTGACAAATTTTATATGATGTGTGGCATATTACATTAAATACTGAGAGGGAGTTGTTGATGTTGACGAAATTATAAAACGTTGCCATGTTTTAAAATTTCTCTTTTTCTTTGTCCATGGTATATAATTTTAAATTCAGTGTTTGAGTTATTTTCTGTTTTGTTGTTTATTTTTGTCTCTTTTTCTAAGTTTTGCCATTAACAAGTAAGTCCAAAGAAATTTAAATCATTAGAAGTAATAGTATACTTTTATAAAAAGAAGAGTTAATAAAAAAAATAATATTATTACGATTGAGGGCAGTCGTGGCGCAGCAGCACAAAGTATGACTGTAAAACCGACTGGTTGTGGGTTCGATTCCCATTCGAGGGGATGAAATATTAACTTAAATTTATATTTCCATTTCTTCGCTTTGGTATTGAGGCAAAGCGTGGCGTTCAAGTTCAAGTTCGGCGAACAAGTTGAATTCTGCCACTTAACAATGCCTCCAGAATTCGGTAGAAAGTGGGGAATGGGGCGTCTTACACTAGGTTCCCTCTGCCTACCCTGCTGTGTGCTGGATACAGCGTGAAGCTGATAAGATTTTAGTGTAACTCAAAAGCGGATAAATTAATATATAATATATTTGATATGTCTTTTGTCAACATTTTGACCCGAATAATAAAACATACATACATGCAGCCTTACTTTAACGCTCTAATAAAATCTATAACAAGTTTTACGTTTGAAGATAAAATGTAATTTAGTATTAAACATTGCTTAAATTCAATTTCAGTAGGTTCAATATTAAATTCTCAAAATAAATCCACTCTCTGTTCGAAGAATTTTAACGACGAACGCTTTGGAACTCAGTGCGCTTAATGTCATTAGACATGTACCTACTATCTAAAGAACTTCGAATTGTTTGGAAAGCTTACATTATTTTGAATTGAAAGTTTTGACTAGTTCCTTCCCTATGAAGTTATTAAGCGTCGTCTTAAAGAGTTTTATCTACCGTTATAGTCATTGTATCTGTTTTGTGCATATACGTAAGTCTAATTGTATCTCTATACAAATCTATGTATGTATGTATTTATGTATGTATGTATATATGTATGTATGTATGTATTTATGTATGTATGTATGTATTTATGTATGAATAGTGTATGTATATATATGATATAATAAATAACAAAAAAAAAACTTTATGCAAAGCTATCCGCCAACAATGCTCTCTTAATATTAGTTTTTATAAATAAAAGGTTGCCTGTAAGAGATCACTTATAGTGATAAGGCCGCCTTTGCACTGTATTAAAATTATAAATGTTATTGTATTTATGTTTTATCTTTGTACAATAAAGTGTTTTTGATTTGATTTGAAGTTATGTTAATAATTTAACTTATGTTTCGGGTAAATATTTTGTAATAATAAGACATTTAAAATATTTAATAATTTCATATCTTCGCTCTGGTGTCGAGGCAAAATGCGGCGTTGAAAATGGAGAGCGGAGTGTCTTAACACTAGGCTCTTTCTGCTTGCCCTTACTCTTTGAAGGATGCAACGTGAAGCTGAAAAATAGGAGATTAAACGTTAACTACATAGTGATTGAGTCTTTGTGATTTTATATATAGGCTTTGAATATAAATGGTTAATTGGGATTATTTATAGATTTTAGTTTTTCTTTTAATAGTTGTTTTTTTATCTAAATCTATATTTTTTGATAATGTAAAATTATTTGACTTTGACTTTATAAAAAATGTACTACCTCAGATGAGAATTAATTCTATTCTATAATTCAATCAATTCTATGCCATAAATCAATTCTAATCTTTAATGCAAGTTAAAACATATCAATTAAATCAATTAAAAGGTTTTGCAATTATTTTTTTTTAAATTATACAAAAAGACAGCTACTTTAAATAATATTAATACTGTAGGGGTACTACACAATCTATATATATAAAAGGACTTGTGCTGACTGACTGAGGTAAGACACACGCAGAGCCGTAACCGCTGATGGTAGAAACGTGAAATTTGGGCAGATGTTTATTTTCATATTCTGGACATCCACTAAGTAAGGATTTTTAAAAATTTTAACCCTAAAGGGATGAAATAGGGGTTCTAAGTTTGTATGGATTTTTTTTTAAATCAGCACCGATTTTTATAAAATTTGAAATTCAGACTCTTAAAAACATTTAATTGAACACATGTTTCATGGTTTTTTAGAATTTACCCCCTAAGGGTTCAAATAAGGGGTTAAAAGTTTATATGGAAAAATCTTTAAATTGCCACCGATTTTTATAAAAATTAAAATTCAGACTGTTAAAAATATTTTATTGAACACGTGTTTCGTGGTTTTTTTTTTAGAATTCACTCCTAATAAGCGGGCGAAGCCGCGCACGCCCTCTAGTAACTAATATAATTCAAATATACTTAAATATAATAATAAATAATTTACTTAGTTTTTACTTATAACATTTGTAAGCGCGCTTTGTTAGTGTACTAAATTTATTCGCTATAAATTCAAAATTGAAAATATTTTCCACTAATATTTTGTAGCATAGAAAATAACCAAATTTAATATATAATAGATGAGTTGAATATTAAGTCTCGTCTCATTAACATCGTCGCGATGCCATAGCCTACAATACTGTTGTGGCGATAATGTTGTGTATTTTTTTATTAAAATTTAATCGTTAGAATTCTCTTAAGCTTTTTTTTTACAATTAAATCAACTTCACGCTGTATCTAAACGTACGTACGTAATGTAAACAGAAGGGTAGACAGAGGGAACCTAGTGTTAAGATACTCCGTTCCCCACTTTCCGCCAAGTTCCGCCGCTGTCAAGTGCGTCGAGCGAAGAAATGTAAATATAAATGTAAATAAATATTTTATTTCCTCGAGTGGGGATCGAACCTACAACTAGTCGATTTTATAGTCACTTTGTGCCCCTGCGTCACGACTGGCCACGTTTTTTTTACAATTAAGATAACTATTTAGGCTGACACTTCCTTTTAATAAACAAGTAACTTATTCTAGGACAAATAAGAAACGTGTCTCACAATATTCACTTTACTGTATTAACTTAATTCTTGAAAGCTTAATAAGTAATATTTATTTAGAAAAGGTATAAAACAATTTACGTAGCGGCAATCCAGCTACGTTCAAGTTTTTAAACGTTTTCTACATAATTTTTTTTCCTAAGCGTGGAACAACTTTATAAACGTCAAAAATAGCTTAAGTAGTATACTGAATTCCTAAAATGTTCTTACTTTAACTTAAATGATATTATGAATCTCATTTCTGTTACAGATATGTTGCCATAATGAGTCCACTCAGGCCAAGACTTGGTAAAAGGGCAACTTTGGGAATAGCCGCGGCGATTTGGGCGGGCAGCTCCATTATTAGCAGCCCCAACGTCATTTACTTTACTACAGACACTGATTTCTTACCCGATGGAACGACGAGGTAAGGTTATGATTAATATTATAAACCTTTCTATTTATTAATAATTTTATTTAATAAAGAAATAATTCTTATTAATAAAGTGCTAAAGTGTGTTATTAATAAAGTGAAAATAACAATCATAGCTGTGACTGATCGCAATGATGATTGTGGTTTGGAATTGCTGTTTTGGGAAAAATTTATAGATGCCTATTAAAATTAGCTGTTTGCTGGTTAGACATACATTAAAGCCAATGCTTTAAAAGAATAGATTTTGCACTAGCCTAAATGAGTCTAATGCTTTAAGCTACATTAGCTTGACTTTCTATGAGTTACCCTGTAAAATGCCGCAAAAACCTAAAAATAAGAAAATATAATTTATTTTATGTTTATTTCGGTGAACATCAATCTCCGATCCCGATATAACATTGACGGTTTGTGATTTATTATTTGTTTTAATAATTCGTTTATGTTATACTGAAATGTAAATAAATAGCTTTATGTTAGAAGACAACCGGTAAACAACCGGAAATCACAAAATAAGACATGAATACAAATTGTATTGAAACAATAAGGCATAGAATATTAAATATTTTCGCTTACTATTATTTCATATTGTATTTTGTTTCGTGAAGTAATAAAAACTGTGTGCTATTTTTTATTTATTTCGAAAACATATGAGCCGCCTTACAAACTTGCACATCGCCGCAGGAAACTTTCCTTTCAGAATTGTTGAAGTGGAAACTGTAGGGAAATATTTACTTCTCTACGAGATATTTTTTATTAATTTCTTTTGAAAATGTATAAATTGTTCTTATTTCCAACTACGGCAAAATATTTGAATATGCCATGTGGATATAAGATTTTTAGCAACTGTTGCATCTTTCGATTTTTGATACTCAGAAAATATTTACTTATTATATACGTTTTGCAACACTTCGCTTATGAAAGCATACGCCGAGGGTACATAGTGTTAAGATTCTTTGAAGCCCACGCACTGTCTGATTTTCGAGACATTGCGTTTTGAGTAGCGGAATTCAACAGCGCTCTTTCATTTTTTTATTATTCCTACCAGAACGAGGAAATTAAAATAATTCATTCAGCTGGATAGAAACAAACCCACAACCATCTGTTAGGCCGATGCGCCACGACGTCATATTTATTTGGTCGTATGATAATACATTATCAGTAACGGGGATGCTTACCAATAAATTTCTATATCTTATTTTTTTTTAATTCACGAAAATAAAATGTTTATTTAAAATAGAACGCGGTAATGAAATTATATTATTTACTTGTATTTTTTTTAATAGGCGTGTGTGCTTTGCCGAATGGCCTGACGGCATCACAACCAAGTCTCAACTAGAATATGTGTGAGTAAAACAATTGTAAATAACATACATGTATATATTTTTTTTACAAAATATATAATAATTTAATCGTAGAAAGATTTGAACCCGCGCTTCTCGAAAATCGTCAAATTATATATAATTAATATTTAAAACTATTTATATTTTTGCTTATAAAAACTTATTATTCACAGGTACAATGTAGCTTTCATGGTCCTAACATATTTTCTACCAATCATATCTATGACGTATACATACGCTAAAGTAGGGGTAGAGTTGTGGGGATCAAAATCTATTGGCGAATGTACTCAACGGCAACTCGACAACGTGAAGAGCAAACGACGAGTAAGTATCATTCTTATTTCTTGTGTACATATTGACATAACCATTGACACGGTTAGAATACATCTATAGCACGATGGTCACTGGTTCACTAGTCTCAAAAAAGGAAAGTTATATTTCTAAAATATTAACGTTAACTGTCATCAACCTATTCATACATGCACTTCGGGGGGTCTTCTAGTCTCCAGTATCCCCCTTCGTCTTGCCGCTCACTTTTCCCTCATAAATCTTTTTTGCCATTCTTTCATTACACATTGAACAAATTGAACAGCCAAGCTGACATGGTGCATCCTTGATTAATAGCCGATTAGGTGTCACACCAGGGCGACATGCCAGCTCCTACTCGTACGTAGGCTGAGTGATCTCTGTACAGAGGCTGTACAGCCAGGGGTAGTATCTCCCATAATTTTGCTCGTTCAATACAATTACAACTCGTTCAATAGCACAGAAAACTTTTCGGTTAACGGCCAAAAAATTTTGATGATCATGTGGAGGGAAAAGATCTGATCCATACACCCTCTTCCAGGTCCAAAGCCTCTTTGAGATTCTCGCAACAACCTCTCTTGCGTTTTTCTCTCTAATATTTTAGCATAAACTTTACTACCCACGCTAATGAAACTGATAGCCCTATGGTTTGTGCATTCATCTGTGAACCTTTGCCTTTATACAAAGGCACGATGAGTGCACCTCGCCAATCGTCTGGGACCTCCCCTGATTTCCAGCGTAAGTTTAAGTGCTAAACCAGAACAAGTCCAAGACGCGTGGCCCACCATATTTGATCATCTCGGCAGTAACTTATTATAAATCAATGAGGCCAGTCGTGGTGCAGTGCGTGGTGGTAGAGTTCCGACACTCAACACGTGACGCCTATGGACTTTGGCGGAAAGTGGCGAACGGAGTGATTTTATTCTATTATAAGTTAAAATGTAACTCTTTGCCCTACAACAGTAAGAATACCATTTACTTTCTAATCGCCTCTAGTAACAAATGCTAGGTATAACGAAACCAAAAACTTGTTATTTCTCTAACAAAATAAATAACGATATTCAGTGAATAACATAATTGTGTTATGTAACTACATATAAATATAGAAAATAAAATTTAAAAATCAATAAATTGTCCATTTGCAAGCTACGAGTACTTATTGTTGTGATCAATAAGCATTCAATAGTATTCATACTGCATAAAGCTTTTCCACTTTGTATTCCTTTGTTTCTCAATTTCTTTTACAGAAATGACGAAATTTGAATAAGTTCTGTTTTCTATTAATTCAAAGAAAAAATGTACTAAATAATATGTAAATTGTTATAAATATATCATATATTGGACTAAATATATCAATTATTATAAGTTCCCAACAATACTTGGATGAATATTTATATACATATATATTCATCTTCTTAATTTTTCAATAACTTTACGTTCCGCCACGCAATGTACAAAAACTGCTTATATATAAAAACTGGAGAACAAAGTGAGTCGTTACTATAGATATAGATATATAATATATTTTACTTTTACTTAACAAAATAACTTAAGAATTTTTATACTCCCAATCTAAATGAACTTCGAGATGAACCGTCTACATCTTACGTTAAACTATGCAGACATCCTGAACAACTCCCTTCGGATCATTAAATTGGCAAAGAACAACATTTACTAAATAAAATATTTATTTTCACAATAAAGATCATTAGATGCGTTAATCTCTTTATTACTTACGTCAAATTAAAATCTCAAAGATAATTTACCCCAAAAGTACATGTATTTATTTTTTTAGAAGTCTATGTCCTCCATGTTTTGTATAATGAGCAGGAAAAGTTCAGTGATAAATCCTGAAGTAACACAGTTCTCCTTACATTATTACCGCATTCGAGTTCACAAACGTATACTTTTTTGTTGCATTTAATTAATTACAATAATAAATGTTTTTTCTCATGTGATCCGCAAATTCGTTTGCGTCAACTATAAAATGTCATATACCTAATATTTTTCTATTTCTGTAGGAATGTTGAAAAATCCTCTATTTCTTAGTACTCACAATTTTTTTTTTATTTCTAGTTTCGGCTGTGTCTTGTCTGTTATTTAGCTTTAAAGCTAAAACCATATGCAATAAATTTTCTTGATTTCTATTCAAAAATCTTTTTGAAAACTTCTTTTATTATATTAGTTTCTATTTCCATATCAAAATAGAAGGAGCACAATTATTACCTACTATAAATTTAAACAATCTGGAGCTCTTTATCCCCTTGTGAGTGAATAGATTACCTTAGACAAAGCATCGGATAATATATCAAAATACATATTACGACGTGGCATTCATATAGTAATATTAATATTATTATTATTACATATTATTTTGAAACTAGATCAATAATGTTGCGATATTTTCTTACCTTATTGAAATATTGAAATAATATTACTATTATTCTAAGACCGTCCTATCGCGGTTTATTTAAGTACAGATTTTCACAATCTGGGTTACCAAGTTAAGTGAGGAACATAACACCGCTCATTTCTCTCAATTTGCCAAAAATACGAAAATTATGTAAAAATATGGTATTCATTTTAGAACAAAGAAAATTCTCGACATAAATTATCCCTAAGGCCATTTAATAATCCATATTGGTCCAAGTTGGACGTAATAAGTTTATGAAATATATAGGTGAAGGATTTGAACCCACATCACGAAACTGACAATGAATATTTAACAGCTAATCTTACCCATAAAGCGTCAAGGTTAGCTATAGGTATCCTTTGAGGTGACCCCTCAAACTAGTCAGTAAAAGTGTTGTACTTTAATTCTCCCTTCATCGTAAATAAGGATTTAACAAATTAATTATATATTTTTTACTTATTTGAAGTGTTTATCCACACTTAGGAAAGAAAAATATTTTGAGGCGCGGGTTCGTATTTTGCAAATTCTAAAATAGTAGATTAATTGTAGTTCACTCTATCTCCAAATGTTAAATTGTGTGATATTATTAGATATATTTCTTCTTAATAAAACTAAGGAAGAAACACATTTTTATATTCAAGCATTTTAATGTTCCGTATTGAAAAGTCACTTCTTCCCAAATTTTTCTGTACTTTAGACACATTAACAGTTTCTTTAGATTAGTCTATCTACATCGAATAAAAGTAAAATTGAAAACGTCGACTTGGAACTTTAATAATCGAGAACAATAATCTTTGAATGTATTTATAAATTATTTTACTTCTAAATTCTTTACTAACTTTACTTCTAATAAGTGTTGACTAATATATTTATTTATGAAATAGGTTGTGAAAATGATGATAGTAGTGGTGGTAATTTTCGCGGTGTGCTGGCTGCCGTTCCACGTGTACTTCGTCATCACGTCGTATTACCCGGATGTGGTGAACTATCCTTATATTCAGGAGATATATTTGGCTATATACTGGCTTGCCATGAGCAATTCTATGTATAATCCCATTATTTACTGCTGGATGAATTCTAAGTAAGTATTAGGTTCATAGTATGTTAGAGTTGATCTAGCTTAATTTTTTATGAATATTAAAATAACTTATCCAAGGATAAACATTTATTTATTTAATATCTTTTATTTTATTATGAATACCTTAGTATATTTAGAGGCCAGTTGTGGTGCAGGCATACTCGTGTCACTGCAAATGCGACAAGTTGTAGTTTCATATTTTCCTATCTTCGCTCTGGTGTTGAGGCAAAGTGCGGCGTTGAGTGCCGCCATTCGATACTGGAGTTCGACACTCCCAAATTCGGTTGAAAATAGGAAATGGAAGGGTCTTGATGAGAACGGCATGTCTAAGCAATAGGTTTTCTCTCTACGTACCTTAGAATATGTGCGGGATACAGTGTGAAGCTGGAAAGTATATAACGCTGACAGTCTATTAGTATTATTTTCATAATTTATAACTTAAAGTTTATGTAATAAATATTATTTATTGTACAAAAAAAGTACCGTAAGCTAATATAATATGAGCTTTACCTACAATGTAAAATAATTCTGTATAATATGTGCTGTTGTGTTATTAATGCTATAAAATCTAAACAAAGACTTATTGTTCCATAATATCAAACAAACGTAGGAAAATAGCGTAGTAAACTCCATTACCTGAAATTGCAGCAATTTCACAAAGAAAATTTGCCTCTTTCTATTTCATACACATTTTTTAGATTTCGCCGTGGATTTAAACAATTCTTTTGGTGCTGTGGAGCTATCGGGGGTGGTCTCAGTAGACATCGTGGTTTCGGACCTGACAGACTGGACAGATCTATGCGATCATTCTCGCCTAGCAGGAAAAATGGCACTAGTAAGTTTTTTGCTTTTTTATACTTTATTAGTTATCTTGTGTTTAGCAAATTGATTAATATTTAGTTTTAATTCATATGAAACAGCAGTATTTAGCTTTTTATTGCATTATGAAATTTAATAACATTAAGAATATATTTTTTATTAACATTTCATTTAATATTATTGCAAACCTTATAAAATAGAATAATCAATATACCTAAGTATTCCGCTTATTTCTCATTTGTGTATTCATTATTTTACCAATAGTTAAAGTTCAGGGGAACTTAATTTTTTTTTGTGTCGATGTCTGCAAAGTGCCGGCTTTAAATAATTAAGCTTCGTTCAGTATATTATCTATGTTATATTTTAAGATCATACACGAGAGCCATTTTTTGCGTAGGTTTATTCAAGACCACGATCAAAACAACAAAAATCAACAAAAATCCACCCGGCTCTCCTCATTTACTTCATAAAATAGACAAGTAGGAGATGCGCGGCCAATCCCGACTTGGTAATTTCTGGCTTTAAGTATCAAAGCAAGACTATCTTGTTAAAGATTGAGTACGAAATTTACATTTCTGTAGTTAGGCCCTTTAACTTTGCTCGTTGGATAAAAAAAAATGGTTTGCTTCATGACGTTGTTCCGTTTATGTAGCGCTTCGCTTAGTTTATTCTTGAATTCGAAACTACTTTAGTTTCGGAAATCTAATATTTTGTTGTTTATAGGTACATTTTGTAAGTTTTTGTTTCAATTATTTGTTTAGCAGGAATCTGGTATGGAACCGTGAAATCACATAAAATAAAGAAAATTACACACATTGTAAATAATTCTCAAAAAAAGTTACACGGCCTACGCTCTTATAACATACATTAAAACTTACAAAATTGACCTATCCCGTAGAAATATCTGTGTTTACACAATAAGGCAGATATCAGAAATTGAATACAGCGATTTCCCCCACAGGTACTATCAGGATATCACTTCACAGCACATACAACAACCCGTTGGTGGGGGGCAGTGCTTGACGGCGGGGGTGCGCGGGGGGCGCGGGAGGGGGCCCGGGCGGGGGCGCGGGAGGGGGCCCGGGCGGGGGCGCGGGGGGCGACGACGAGCGCACGTGGATATGACGCGGCCGGGCTCGCCCCGCGCTCACGCCGCACGATCTGTACGGCTGAAAACTGATTATATTTTCTTTGTATGTGCTTGTGTCTGTGCTACTAAATTTTGGAAATGATTGTATACGATTTGTTTGGATTTCATATGCAAAATTACAAACATTAAAAGAATATTGCGAAAAAAAGTTTTTTTTATTGCTACAATTTGACAAAATATGTAGAAAAAAATATTACGAATTTTAAGTATATTTTATATTACACCATACAATACAAGAAAACAAACGTGGTATTTAATATAATACGGATTGCTTATAAAGTAGCTTAGGTTATACCTCTTTGTATATCTTAAGTCCTAAAGATTTTTGTACAGAAAATCGCTTAAATAAATTAATAAAAACTAGATCAAAATATTACAATAAACAGTATGTACATAAATATAACTCGATTGGCAAAAAATGTATATTACCTGAAAGTCGCGGGTTCCTATATTATCAGGCCTAAACTTTTGTACGTAAATTGTGTTAAATTTATGGATAATTCATAGAAAATTATAATTAATAAATCATTTTAAGAACACAAATAAAATAAAGATCGATTCCACAATGGAGTAGATACTAAAAAAAATCAAAACAAATAAAGTATAGTATGGAAAAAGAGAATAAATAATATATGTAAATGTAATACTTAAACTTAAAATAGTTATTACAAGCTTTCATTTGATTTGCCGTGGAACCCAGTATCCAATTGAGCCTAAATTTGAATCAGGACTTCAGTTCTGATGACAAAGAGATAGCATATTATATAGTTAATGTCGTGGTTAATTTAAAATGGCCGCCGTAACAATATGGCGGAATTTATTTTTTTGTTTGGCACTTGTTACTTCTAAGATACTTATTTATGTTCGAATAAGTTTCAATGTTATATTAATATTTTATATTTAATTAAAACCTAATTTAGCTTACTGCTAAATATTATCGTAAAAAATCAAAGATCGATCGATATACAAATATATTTAAGCATATATAGGTATAATAAATGGAATCTTTAAGTGAGTTATGGCTTAGGTCCGCTTGAAATTCCTACAAAATGAGAAAATTCCTTAGGGACCTAGTCCACAGAATTGCTTATTACGAGATAATAAACCTGCTAATGACGAAAAGAATTGCAATTTTATCAGAGTTTTATATACAGATTACAAGTAAAATAAAATGCCTAAAATTATATTGGAAAAATATCTTAGAAAAAATAAAGTAATATTAGTAATAGAATATTTGTAAATATAGTTAACTGATCATATTTAGTCTTTATATTATATGGTTTTTGTGTTATAATAAATAAAATTATGGAGATAATATTAAATGTAAATAATTTAGGTTTATTAAAAAAATTAAACCAATGGTATTTTATTTATATGCTGTATAATGTTTGATTGAAAAGACCATTTGGCCAAGCTTCTTTGGGTTCGATATCCAAAACAAACGTCTTATTTATAGCTATTTATTTACGTACGTATTGATATATTTTTATCTGTTGCTTAATATAAAATATATAATAAAAAATATTGAATAATTATAATTATATGTACTAAAGTCTATTTCTAGTTTCAAAATCGAAACACCAATTCTGATTTGTCCAAAACATTTAAAAATATAAAATGATAAATATGTTAGAAATCAGTTTATTATAATATTTTACGTGTCACATTAATACTAGAACGCACTAATGTCGGCGTATTGTGAGGAGGTTCCTCTCTCTGGAGGCCTAGCCACCGATGGTTTGGACCCTTGTCCCACCCTCAGAATAGTGTTTTTTTTTATATTTTTAAATGTATTTTTTACAACAATTTATATTTAAAAATAAAAATTTATATCTGTTATGTAATAAAAGTATATATTGTTAAGACTAAATATATTATACTATAGTAGTATTATATTTACATGTATAGAGACCAGTCGTGGCGCAGGGGCACAAAGTGTGACTGAAAAACCGATTGGTTGTGGGTTCGATCCCCACTTTATTGTTTACATTTATATTTTCTTTTCTTCGCTCTGGTGTCGAGGCAAAGCGAAGCGTTGAGTTCTGCTACTCAACACGCAATGCTTCCATAACTCAGCAGAAAGTGGGGAACGGAGTGTCTTAACACTAGGTTCTCTCTGCCTACTCTGCTGTGTGTGGGATACAGCGTGACGCTGATTTTAGAAATGTAAGAACTAGCTGGTAATGAATAAATGTAAAACAAATGTGTAGTTTTTTATGAAACGTTTGTTACTTATGTCCAGGAGACGATCGTCTACTTCATTTATATTTTCAGTTGTTTAAATATAAAAATGTCAGAAACAATGGTAATTTTATAAATTTAAACATTTATGAAAGTCATATCTAACATAAAATACAATGTATAGATAGACTCAGCGGAATCGGCAAAAATGAGACCAAATAGATATTTTAGTACCTAGTAAAATAGCATTTGCATTGAAATTTTTCATGGATCATAATAAATCTGGAATTGCAAAAGTATTATCGAACCATTATAAGAACAAGTTTTGATAAAAGACTTATCGTTAAGTTTCGAGACGAATTCAAAAATGACAAAGCTATTAATATAATACTTCAGGCCAACTTGCTGTAGTGGGACAGCTTATGGCTGTAAACGACACGGTTGTGCAAGTTCCAGTCAGGAAATTTCATGTCGTTTCTGCGCCACGGCAGACAAACCGCGGTGTTGAGCTTCGCCACTTAATATGCAATGAGTTAAAAATGGGCGAAAAGTGGAAAACAGAGCGTCTTGGCAATAGGTTCTCACTGACTATCCAGCATGAAGGTAATAGTGTGAAGTAAAAATAACTACGAAAGACTATTTGTCAAACTTTCAATAAACTTTGCAAAAATCGTGTCCTTATTTAAAATGATGTAAATATACCCGTTATTTGTAAGTATAAATGGGGAGAGGGGCGCTTCTTTATCATTTTGTATATATTTTTGTTATATGTTAAATATTAAGATATTTTATGTCATTGTAAATTCCATCATACTATGTAATAAACGAAAAAACCTACGTTTCTTTTATTTTTGTCCTCACTGTTTCATTAAAATTTTAAAGCCAAAGTCAAATAATTTTATTCAAAATATGAAGTTACATGCTTCATTTTTTGAACGTCAAATAATTTACTACCAGTTCACTAAAGTTAATGCCTTAGACCTGAAAAGAACCGGCGCAAGAAACTCAGCGGGGTTTTTTTTATTAATTATACAAAAACACATTTTAACATTTCTGACAATGATACTTTGAAACAGACTGGAGCGAGCATTTCATACCCAAGACGTGTTATCTATATATCTATATATATAAAAGGACTTGTACCTCACCGACTAAGGTAAGACGCACGCACAGCCGTAACCGCTGTGCGTAGAAACGTAAAATTTTGACAGATGTTTGTTTTCATAACCTGGACATCCACTAAGAAGGGATTTTGAAAAATTTTAACCTTAAAGGGATGAAATAGGGGTTGAAACTTTGTATGGATTTTTTTTAAATAGGCATCGATTTTAATAAAATTTAAAATTCAGACTCTTAAAAATATTACATTGAGCACGTGCTTCATGGTTTTTTAGAATTTACCCCATAAGGGTTCAATTAAGGGGTTGAAAGTTTATATGGAAAAGTCTTTAAATCGCCACCAATTTTTATAAAAATTTAAATCCTGTTAAAAATATTTTATTAAACACGTGTTTCTTGGTTTTTTTAGAATTCACCCCTAAGGGTGCAAATAAGCGGATGAAGCTGCGCGCGCCCACTAGTCATTTATAAAATCATTAATTTGGTAATAACCTTTAACACACAAACGTCTTTTCACAACTCTTTTAAATTGTGATAAAGAACATTCACGGACGTTTAAAATATTAATATCTTTTTGAAAATCATAAAAATGATGATTTGATTTTTTTTTTTCAATTAAAAATTAAGAAGTGTAAAACTTTAATTGGAATGCTTATTGCACCTTATATCAAAATTCAAAATCAAATAATTAAAAACAATTGAATGAGTGTCAATAAGAAGAAAATAAATAATATAATACAATAAAATTTTCACGAATTATTATAACTGTTTATTCCCGACTGCTAAGGAAGGGTTATGTTTTTCGCGCGTATCTTGTATGTATGTAATATTCTTTATTACCTCGTATCTCCAGAACCGCTGAACGGATTTACATATTTGAGGTGTCGATAGATTCGTATTATCAGCCTAAGTGTTCTTAGATAGGTCAAGTTAGTAAAAAAATAATCATGACGGCTGTGGTACGCCATTGGACGTAGTGAAAAAAAAAATTTCGTTTCGAATACCACAATATGGGTATCAAATTAAAGAGCTCAATTTCAGAATTTCAAAAAGGTATATCATGATTATCATTACCATAATAAATTCTAACAAAAAATTAAAAATAAAAAAATATTTGTAAAAACAAAAACTCCGACTGCATAAAATTAAAAAGAAAATAAACAAGCCCAATAGTTTATTAGGATTAACAGTCGGGACCTATAAGTAATTCTTCAATCAATAAAATCTTTACCAGGAACCCCGCATAATTTAAAGAGGTCCCGACTGTTAATCATAATAAACTATTGGGCTTGTTTATTTTCTTTTTAATTTTATGCAGTCGGGGTTTTTGTTTTTACAAATATTTTTTTATTAGATTTAATTTTTATCGGACTGGTTAGTTATTTTAAAAATGAAAAAAAATACAATCTACAAAGCAATTCATATGAACAAAATCTTTTTTATATCACTTGGAACCTATAATCCTTCCCGTTAATTGGGCAATCGCGGTTTAATTTGGGCTAGTTCTAAAACGACTTATGGAAAGTGACTTTCTCGGATACTTAATTTTTTTTTGTATATTGTTATTAATTAATAATAAAATTAATGAAAAATATTTTTAATAAGTTTATTTTGTTTTATTTGATTTTTATAATTTTTTATACATTTTTGAAAACCTGACGTTTCGAACACTTTGCAGTAGTCCGTAGTCCACCCATGACCACGGACTGAATAAACGCGATTAATCTGGTTAAAATAGTTTCATTTTATTATTTATACCACACACTTTCTTGAGCTTTACTTGTATCTGAGTATCAATCAATCAATGTAAGAAAATTGATTTAGTTTAAACGCCATTCTCCAACTTGTTCAATTTTCTTGAAAATATACAAGTGTCCGATGACCTATAAAATTTTCATTAAATAAACCACCAGCGTGAAGCGTGTTTTAAAGCTTTTTTTTTCAGCCAAGGATGTCTAGCATTCTATAATCGTGAAAGCTTGAAGTAAACAAAAAAAAAAAACTACAGTGTAACGCTTTCGAATAAAGCACAGTAAGTCGATAGTGATCAATTATTTCATTAATAAATTCTAGAATTTTTAACAATACAAGCGACATGTTCCCGGCTTCGCCCGCTTTCAAGCGTAATTCATTAAATAATATTTTTTTTACTAATCTGAAATTACTTTAGTGTACTAATGTCAATTATTCCTTCACACATTTTTAAGACAATATCCATACATTGCAAACTAAAGTTTTAGCTAAACATTATTTTGTAGCGATTTTATCGAATAAAATATTTTATATTGATATAACTTTATTATTTACGAACTAATTTAAATAAAATAAACACTAAATGTTAAGGAGAGATTGCCAAAATACAATAATGAAATTGCATTTAAATCGGTAAACCGATTTCTGAGATTAGCGTGCTCACACACAGACAAACAGACAAAAATTTCAAAAATAGTTTTTTTGGTCTCTATTACATGGACACAATAATAGATCTTCTCATTTATATTCCATACACAGAGAGAGATTAGTTACAACTTTATTATATGTTTAGATTAATGTTTGTTTGATATGAACTTAATTAACCAATGTAATGCTTATTCAAAAAATATATATACTGCTAGCTTACACGTTATTAGTATTTATTTAAAAATATATCATACAATAAGGCAAAAAGTGGGGAATGGAGTGTCTTAAGACCAAGTTGCCACCCTTGTTATATGCGGGATACAGCATGAAAGTAGAAAAAAAATATTTGTAAAAAATACTAAAATGTTTTTATATTATATAAATTATTGCAGATATCTAAATGTTGAAGTAGAGATAAGCTCGTTATTTCTAAAATATTTTATTAATAGAGCTATTGAATAATCAGTTGGTATCATTCCTATAGAAAAAGCTTTTAACGTTTGCCTGAAGCTGTTTGTGATTTTAAACGTATTTCAATATATATTTTCTATTCATAACTACATCTAGCTCTCTCGAAATCTGTTTATTATGTGAGTACTAGCAAAAGCATAGTTAATTGCTCTGTTAAATTTCGTTAAATGTCGTTTTATTGAGAAAGATTGGAAAGTATTTAATAATTATTTCTTTTTCTATTTGAATTTTTAGTTATTGTCAGTTGTGGCGCAGGGGCACAAACGTAATATTTTCATTTCTTCTCTCTGGTATCGAGGCATACCGCGGCGCGGTGTTGAGTTCCGCCACATGGCTTAATGCTTCCAAAGTCAGCGGGAAGTTGGGAACGGAGTGTCTCTACATTAGGCTCCTTCGTTCACTCCTGTTACATGCGAGATACAGTATAAAGCTGAAAAACAACAAAAACATTTGCTATCTTCACATTTCTCCCGGATTATTTAAATGAGTAGAGTGCGATCCTTAACTCCACCAATTTGTTTGCCACTGGAGACAAGGAAGTATATTACAATAGAATAACGTTTTGATGTAGATACCTATTTAACATAATTTCTCTTTTCATATTTCATATTGCCGACGACGAGACGACTAGAAAGTTCACAGTGTGTAGTTTTACATTTATCAGAAATATGTGATATGAATCATAGAACCATATATTGATAGCTATTTATTACTTATTTGTTTATTATATGTTCGTTAGGGTACTTTATTTTATATTTTTAGATTATTTACCAACTACCTACATAAAAGTATGATTGGCATGACAAGTGATGTTGCCGCCGGTATGAATATAAGCTCACTTTTGTATCGAGCGTCGAACAGTCAACATTAATAAAGTATTACGTGTTAAATAATTTGTGACTATTATTTCACTTTACAACGATTTAAATCGCATTGCACCAGTAAAGTACCAGTGTTCAACAAATTGTTCTTTGGTATTTATTCGGATAGCTAACAATATTTTATTTAAAAGCTATTTACTTTTACTGTATATTTTTATTCATTTTTTTAGCTTCACGCTGTATCCTGCCTATGTATAGCGAGGTACTCGGAGGAAAGGTGTTAAGATACTACGTTCCCCAGGCATCGCCCATTTTTCAAGACATTTTCTTCTCACCGAGCCTCTATGTTCTTTCCGAAGAAAAATCATTTTTTTCATTCATTCAAGTAGGTTTCAAACTCACAACCGCCTCGATGTCAAACGGCACACCCCGGTTTCTAGGTGTATCTACAGAAATTACAGAGATACGACAGAACAAGCTAAACAAATATACATAAGTTTCATAATATATTAGCACAGTTTAGTATAAACATAAATAAGGTAAGCAACGTATTTTGTTTGAGTACGAAACCGAATTGTAATTTACATAATTCGCCCTCGTCGAGTGTGACTCAGCGCCTCGAGCAATTATGCTATTTTTAAACATAATATCCATATTGTAATCTTCGTAATCTTCATATTTTTCATGACATTTTCGATATTTCCCTTCAATTGTTATACTTAGCTTTATCTATTTCTACCTTTTAATTTTTTTTTTGTGATTTTTACTTTGTGTACTAAATTCTTTATTTATTTGATTAACACAATGAATTTGTGTTAAAATGTACATTCCATATAAATCTTCATTTAATTATAATCACTTATATATGTTTTCAGATCCAGCATCTTAATATACCATCGCAGGTGACATAAATATCAAAATTATATTTTTAAATATTTTTCCCACATAGTACAGTATATTAAGAAAACCTAGTATTAAAGCATTCCGTTCTCAATTTGAATCAAAACAAATGATTTCCTGAAATGGAAATTGAATCCACAACATCGTGTTAACAGCTAGACTCTGTTTAACTGCGCCACGATGATCACCGTTTTGATAAAATAATATCTCGTATAAAATAAAAATATTTATTTTATACTACATCTCATTTCCGCACATCTGTCACGCTAACAGCGTGGCACGCTATTTCATCCGTGCACAAAACGCGCATAGCGTTTAAATTGGTACAATTACATTAGTCGAAACCTTTAATTGAAAGCGCGTCCTATAAACTTTCTAAAACTTTGTGGTTTGATTCTACTCCTTTTCGAGTTAAATCTGAGACTTCCTAATGAAACACGAAATATCAAAATATTTTATCACCCAGCATATCTTTTGCTAATTAAATATAAAATTTTATGGTAATCAGATATTAAAATGTCATAAATGTCATTAAGCTTCTTTAATCATTTTTAAATTTAATTTAACTGTCATTTTCCAATGGGAAAGACCTTTCACCGTTTTATATTGAGCCCTTACATATGAAAATGGCGTTTTGTTGTTCTGGCCACTTTATTTATAAATTTCTTCTCTTTGGTTAGAAATTCCAAATTCAAATTTATACAGCTTTATTACACATGTTTTTGTGTTTCGATAACTGTTGATTCATTTGTTTTTTTCTTCTGTTTGCGTCATTCAGTTTACCAACTTGAAATATCGCGTTATTTACGAATACGAGTTCCACCGTGGCATCAGTGCTGCGGAAACGGCCCGAAGGGTAATGATATGTATGGCGGTCGAGTCGCAAAAGAAAACACAGTACTTAGTATTTATTACCTTACAAATTGAGTGAAGCAAACCGTCAAACGCGCGTCGACTGCTGCATTACATTACTTAACTGGTACCTGTGATGAAAAGTACATTCTGTACGATAACAAAAAAAGTTACTTGAAAGCCTTTGGTGGACAAGTGCCGGTGATGTCCATTACAGATTTTTCAAATCTGGTCAGACGATTACGGCAGACGTCTATTGTCCACAATTGCAAACCATGATGGAAAAGCTAGCAACCGAGACTAGTCGTTCTACACTACTGATGCCTCATGACAACGCCAGTCCACACACTGCGCAACAGACGGCTACCAAATAAGAAGAGCTTCAAATGGAATATGTAAGAACATCCACCGTACTCCCTGGACCTACAACAAATTACCATTTTTTTCGAAATTTGGATAACTTCGTGCAACGGAAAAATTCTACTCCGATGGGGCAGTCCAAACTGCCTTCAAATATCTTCTTGATTTACGTCCGAAGATTTTTTTTAGTAAAGGGATCAATGAGATGGCAAAAGTGCATATATAACAATGGTCCATTAAAAAATATTCCACATTTTGTTCCACCCATACAAAATACCAATTTCATATGTAAGGATCTAATATTTGATTAGATTTTTTATTATATTCATGTTCATTTAATGTCGGATGTGCGGTTCTATTTTGACTCTATGAGTATGAAACTAAAAGCTTTTAAAAGCTCACAATATTCACTTAGCTAAATAACTGAACGAAGCCACTGCATTGTAAAAATGCATCATTTGCATCATTGAACGCTATGGTATAGCTATTTTTATTATACAAAAGGTAGGGCATTCCTTTTAAAATATGTTGTTTTACGTTTTGTGGGATTAGTAACGTAGGGAGGATCGTTCAATATTTCAAAGCTTTGATTGAAAAAAGAGTTTCTAGACAGTGACTAAAAATTTGGAATTTCAACAAAAAAACAATAATATACAGCTCAAACAACAAAAAACTATTTTCATTTTTGAAAAAAAAAAAAATTCTATTAGGCTTTTATAGACTAGTTAAAACTGTGGTTTTATTTAATGTGATGCTGACACTTCCACCTTGTATTTTTTTATAATTTAATACCATAATAAAACAAAACAAAATACGTAACCTAACCAAAAAAAATTAACAATTCTGCCTAATCTACTATCCAAATAAACAAAGAGAACAAAACAAAAATATCAATTAAAATAAAAAATAACCACAAAAAAATTGCAGCAGATCGAAAATTTATGAAAATTGACACAACCTGTCGACGTCGTCTACGTCGTCAAATTTATTTTATTATAATTTTTTTATAATCCTAAATTTTTATTCCTGGGAGTTTAGTGAAATGTTGAATATGCCACCCCCGTAAAATCTTTATATTTATTTTATATTGGCTTACAAAATTTTTAATTAAGCTGAAAGTATTACCTATTCATTTTGGCTAAGAACAGTGTATATATATATATTTTTTTTATCTTCACGCTGTATCCCGCACACAGCAGAGTAGGCAGAGGGAACCTAGTGTTAAAACACTCCGTTCCCCACTTTCTGCCGAATTCTGGAGGCATTGCGTGTTGAGTGGCAGAACTCAACGCCGCGCTTAACCTCGACACCAGAGCGAAGAAATGGAAATATAAATTTAAGTAAATATTTCATCTCCTCGAGTGGGGATCGAACCCACAACCAGTCGATTTGCAGTCACACCTCGTGCCGCTGCGCCACAACCGGCCTCAATATTTATTTTGATAACGATTAATATTAAAATATATTGACTTAAGACCCTCACGTATATCTGTATGAAATTTTATCACAATCGGATCAGCGGTTTGGTCGTGATTGTATCACAGACAGGCAGAGTTACTTTCAAATTTATAATATTAGTATGGGTTGTGCAAAAATCAAACAAAACGTCTTTGAACTAAGAATTTCGTATTAAGATGTAAAATTATAATCTAAAACTTTGCAAAACTTTCTCAAAAAGTGTGTTAACATGAAACTTGTTTGCGCCCAAAACCATAACAAAGGTTATTATAAAATATATCATATATCAGTAAACAGGATGTTAGAAGAGTAGAAAAACAGCAAGGAAGAAAAACAGAAGGCGTTGACCGGATCTTCCGAAAACAATTTATCACAATCTGTTAAATCCCCGATCAATGTATCAAGATGAAATTTCATATCAATATAGGTTCCGAATTTAAACATTTGATGGTTTTTATCTCATAAATCATACGTCACCCGAGGGATAGCTAAATATGTCGGCGCGAGAGGGCATCAGCTTGAGCTGTATAAAATTACGAACGGGTCGGGTTTCTATTTCAAATTATTTCGGTGAGGTATTCTACTAATACAGTTTTCATGTGATGTTCCAAGAAATATGTGGAAGTACGTGGTTTTTTTGATAAAGTTAATGTATATGAAATATTTGACTCGCTTCTTTTCGCTTTGTGGCGTTATGAATGTTATTTCCTTCATGTAACAGTTGGACAGGTCTGAAATTGCTAGTTACTTTTTCGACTTTGAAACGATTTGTCGCTGTCGTGGAGGATGGACGGGTCTGGTATGTGAAAAATTTTGCAGATCAGTGGTTTAAAAAATATTTGTAATTTTTACTTGAGATTCACGCTGTATCCCGCACATTTCAGGATAGATAAAGAGAACGTGGGCACCTAGTATTAAGATAGTCCATTCTCATTAACACACTTCCGTTTATTACTTTCCGCGGAATTCTAGAGGCATTGCTTGTTAAGTAGTGGAACTCAACGTTGCTCTGATCACTATATCCCGCATATAGCAGGGTAGGTAGAGGCAACCTAGTGTTAAGAGATTACGATCCCTACTTTCTGTCAATTTTTTCTCGAGGCAGTGGCGAAAGTCACGGAACTCAACGCCACGTCCTTAATTCGGTATAAAATTTATGATATATAAAAAAATGTGAGGCGCTAAAAACGTCCCGTTGAGTTTCTTGCGCCGGTTTTTCTTTAGTGAACCGATGATAAATTATTTGATGTTCAAAAAATGAAGCATGTAACTTTTTGTTTTGTACGAAACTAAACTTTGGCTACAAAAAAGTCAACTTAAACAAACAGGCAAATTATAGAGAAAACGATTTTATGTTATAATTTTTTATTAAAATCAAACAATGTAGGTATATAATATAGAAAATAATTATTACTTTTCACAAACACCTCACCGACACACCGTTTAGTAAAAATTTAATTTTCTATAAAAAATCAGTGAGTGAAATTGGAAAAGTTTTGGAACTTCGGAGTCGAACTAATAGAAAAATGTGGGACTTACCACCTTTTAGGGTTGTCAAGATATCATTATTTGAAAATTGAAAATTTTAAGAAATCATTATAATGGCGTTTTTTTCTTTATTGTTACATGGCAATACTTTACTTGTTACTTTTTTACAACATAAGATAACGTTCAGAATTTTATCATAATTAGAAGAAATTCATTTTGTTCTATATAAATGCAGTGTGAAGCTAATAAACAAATAAATAGTTTTTTTCACCAATGGTATCATTTATATAAATAATATGAAAAATATATTGCAATATTAACGTTTATTAAACACCGTTTAAGAAATAAACTTTCTGCAAATTCATATATATTTAAAGTTATAACTTCTTATGAGAGGTAAAACCGCTTCGTTATGTAACGCGTTACATCACTAGTCTGTGGGACATCCCTTTCTTTCACGCAGACTCCTCTCTCACTCTAAACTACAGTGTTTAGTGTGCGATAGACATATATACTGTTGACAGCGAGTATAAAACCTAAATGCCAATTATACTTATTTAGAAAACGTATAAAAATTTGAACGACCGACCAGGTTTTTTATACGTTTTCTAAATAAGTATTTTTCTTTCCTAGGTGTGGAATAACACTTTAAAAATGTTTAAAAATAAATGCCAATTATTACTTTTGTAGATACTACTAAATTACACACACAAAATTCTAATGTATATGCATTCAAGTCAAGAATTGTAACTAAGAATAAAATATATTCTATAATCAAAAAAATATTTTATTAATAAATAGCCTTTTCTTACATTACCATATTAATATACAATAAAAAAAAAGGTAATAACACATAACAATTTCAAGATTAAACAGTTTAACTTACATAAGTTTAAGTTATCACTTCTATCGAGCATCCCGAGATGCACACGCTAATATTTTACATTAGCAGCTTTAACTTTGCAACTTCACCCCCAACCTTCACGTAAGTAAATACCACTCCTCCGTTTGGTTCCACTAAGTGTATCTTAGCGAAATCCAATCGGATTGGGCGTCGCCTGATTCAATATTGACTGTCGAGCGGACTGTTAATACGTTTAGTAATTACTACCATTTTGGTATTAGTCAATAGCATTTTTACAAGGTGTGACTGCAAAACCGACTGGTTCTGGGTTCGATTCCCACTCGAGGAGATGAAATATTTACTTAAATTTATATTTCCATTTCTTCGCTCTGGTGTCGAGGTTAAGCGCGGCGTTGAGTTCTGCCACTCAACACGCAATGCCTCCAGAATTCGGCAGAAAGTGGGGAACGGAGTGTCTTAACACTAGGTTCCCTCTGCCTACCCTGCTGTGTGCGGGATACAGCGTGAAGCTAATTTAATTTAATTTTTTCAATAGCATTTAAATAGCTCAATGCCAATATGGAGTGTTCAAGAGAAATTGGGCTAATTGATATTATGTATTAATTAATAGTAATAGCTCTAATATTATAAAAAAAAAATTAAATCAGCTTCACACTGTATCCCGCACACAGCAGGGTAGGCAGAGGGAACCTAGTGTTAAGACACTCCGTTCCCCACTTTCTGCCGAATTCTGGAGGCATTGCTAATATTAATATAATATTACTTATAACGCTAGTCCGAATTTTAATTACTTTTGCTCATAATTAACTTAGTCGAATTGATTTGTGACAGTTTTATTATTAAAAATATTAGTAGACATCTGCTGATTGAGATTTTATTGGAATTTGATAATTAAATTGTTAATTAGATTTGTTTGTTTGAATTTTATCCGAGACGTATGTGAGAATTTAATAAATATCAGGATAATCCGGGTGACGATACGGACGCCCATACTAAAAATGATGTTTTATCAAATTTTATTAAATCACTACAAATAATGGCGGCATATTAAAAACCACGCGTTATAGCCAAATACCAAGTCACTGTAAATATCAAAACTTATAGAACAAACAATAAAAACATAAAAATAGTGAACTTTTCTAATAAAATACGCTGAACGCAATCCGAATTTTTAATTAAAATAAGTATTAGATAGATTTGATAGGCGCCATTGATTCCATGCGTAAGCGGTTGCAGAGGCGGGGTGTATTTCCTGCCAATATTGACTTTGCCACAATTAGCACTACCATTTGCATTTCTGTGTCACACCCGAATTTACCACTATACGAATTATTAATTGAGATTTTGTAGTAATTGGAAAGTAACAGGTATTTTGTTTACTTTGAATTTGAGTATGTATTTTTATTATAAAATAATAAGTGACACTGTACGGAGAAGGGCGTTGCAACACATCACTTTAGATATACAAAAGTCATTAAAAATATTTAGTAGTCACCAGATTATTCTTCTTTTACGGTACGGTCTTCTAGAGACTAATTTAGTATTTTTATCAGTTTTATGCATGTTTAGGCCTAGGCACAAGCGTGAACGCGACAGGTTGTGGGTTAGGTTCCCACTCGAGGGAATGAAATATTTAATATTTTAATTTTTTCGCTCCGGTAACAAAGCAAACGCGGCGTTGAGTTCCGCTACTCAACAAACAATGCTTCTAAATTTTGCGGGAAATATCTCTGCCTATCCTGCTATGTGCGGGATCCGGCGTGAAGCTGAAAAAAAATTATGTATATACTTCAAATGTACATGTTAGTATATAAGTTCACATGAAATAAAGTTAATTTAACGTTTAACATAAGTATCTTATTGGGACTCGTATATTTTAGTGTTAAATCAACAAATCAAGAGAATTGGTACTAAGAATTTTACTACACCTGTCGAGGGACTGAAAGAATGCGATGACCTCGTTCGTAAAGGTTATTTGTTTCATTAGATCTATTGGTATTGCTTTTCTCTAAAACTAATAATGCGATAATAATTAATTTTTTTGAGAACAATTCGACTGCTCTAGATTAATTGGATTTAGAATTTTTTACTTTACTATAGCATTATTGATTGATGTAATTGAATTTTGATGAAGATATTAAATTATGTCAGACTCTGTATAATTATAAGTTTCATCCCATATTGTATTCGTCGTTAGATAACAATTTTTGAAAAAATCCAGGGGAGTTCCAGGAAAAATTCTGCAGTTGGACTTGAATTTACATCCGTAATAACTTTTCCAGCTTCACGCTGTCCCTAACAAGCTCAGTCCAAGTTTCCCACTTTCCGCTGAAGTTTCGAGGCATTGCGTGTTGAGTGGCGGAACTCAACGCCGCACTTTTTGCCTTTATACCTTTTTTATAAATAAAAAAAAATATGTATATATACCTATCAATATTTTTTCAAACTAGTTATTTGTAACACCTTTCATGAATAGATTGTACATTTTCACACAAATGAGTTCATTCAGTTATGCACATCCAAATTGCGCCCCGATAGCGTCATCTGACATCATTATTACAGCTACTACATATATAGATATACTTGTTGGTAAGTCGCCGTTTTTAGGTTAAGTACTGATTATTGCTTATTCGAATGTTTATAGTTATTGTTTGTACAGGCCTTATTTACTTTGAATATTATTTCAGTAATATAATAACAATAGTGGATAGACCAATCCAATATTTCATTATATGAATAGATGTAATATCAAATTAAATAACTTTTCAAAAATAAATATTTTTTAATTTTGTGTATCTTCCACATACAAGAGGATGAGAATGTAGTCATTGGTTAAGATCCCGTTCCCGTTCTTTAATTTTCGCCAAATTCTAGAAGCATTGCGTGTGAATGGCGAAACTCAACGCCTCGTTACCAGAGCGAAAAAATTAAAATATTTTCAATCTCACTTGTGCCCCTGCGCCACGACTGGAATCGATTGGTCGAGGTCAGTCGTGGTGCAGCGGCACGAAGTGTGACTGTAAAACCTACTGGTTGTGGGTTCGATCCCCATTCGAGGAGATGAAATATTTACTTAAATTTATTTCCATTTCTCCGCTCTGGTGTCGAGGTTAAGCGCGGTGTTGGGTTCTGATACTGAACACGCAATGCCTCCAGAATTCGGCAGAAAGTGGGGAACGGAGTGCCTTAACACTAGGTTCCCTCTGCCTACCCTGCTGCGTGCGGGATACAGCGTGAATGATATAATATTATATATAAATTTATACACAGAACAGTGTGCATAATTAAAAAATCACAAATTCGGTATATCTACTCATTACTTCTGTTAGTTTTAATTTCATAGTCAAGTCCAATTTACTATATTTTTCCATTACATCCATACTCAAAACGCAGTTTGTTCCTTAAACTCTTCACAATTTAAAAACTAATCACATTTGCATTTCCCTCTGTTAAATAGGTATAAATTATCTTATCCAAAACATATCCACCGTTAATAATAACTTAATTACACAATTGCCACGTTAACTCCATACAAAGTTACTCCAATTTAGTAATGTTCGGTTAATTGAAGTGCACAATTTGTGTAAACACTGTATGAAGCGTGAAGGATGAATATGTAATACATACAGTTTGCTATTTTATTAGTTTTACGATGTTAGTCTAGACTTTTGATCTGACACCCGTGTATGCTATTTGTGTTGTATTTAGATATATATTGCTGTTAAATTATGAAAAATGTTGGATGTTTTTTTTAAATTAATATGTGTCTGACACGGTTGTAGGTTCGATTGCCTTTAGGAAAACGTGTAAATGTTTTTGATTTTTTGATGTGATCATGATGTGAAATAGTGCGGCGTTGGGTTCCGCAGACTACTTCATTTCGATAAGGAACAGAAAGTGTAGAACGGAATTGCTAATCATTAGGTAAATTATAACGGCTACCAGTCTATACTTTTTGTTGTAAATTAGTTTAATCAATAAGAGTAACTTAAATATCGTTAAAAATGCGAGGAATTTATGAAGTAAGTCTATTACTACACACACACATACATACATATCAATCAGAATCGATAATTATTTGATTACAGATTTGAACGGAATTTTTCACCAGATTTAAATTAAATTTGCTCTTCTATAATATGCTCTGAAAAATTCTATTTATTATCTCGGTGAATAGAGTCTGCTTGTTTGCACCCGCGGAAACAAAAACAAGACATTCGTTTCAAATTTGTGTCTACTGCTCGGTAGAAAGAGCTAGATGCGATTTTCATGTTTGCAATTTTGCAGTGGAGTACGATTCTGTATAACACCGTGACTTACTCAGTGCGGTAATAAGCAATCTCTTGGTGGCGTTAGTTTTTTATCTTCACGCTGTATCCCGCACAGGGTAAATAGTAAGAACCAAGGAATTTAGTTTTAAAATTCATCCCATTACAACACGTCCTTTCCCATTTTTTTGCCGTATCATAATTTTCTTGTGTATTGGGTATTGATTGGCGGAATTCTGCGCCGCGCTTTGCCTCGTTACCAGAACGAAGAAATGAAAATATGTAATATAAAGTGTCGTCGAGTGGGAATCAAACCCACATGAGTCCATGAGGCAAGTATGTGTTTATTTAGATTAATCCCAAAAAAATCTATACTGATTTTTATAATATGTTAAATATATCTATGCAAAAAGAGAACAGCTAAATGCCTTTGTTTAACGGTGGCAATGGGATAGTAGTATTTGTAACTTTAAATAGAAAAGCGTTCTGTTTTAGAGGTGTACGCGGTATACGTTACGTAAATAGCGAGCTTCCCGAAAAGGTGTAAAAATAGATTGGTCGTAGAATAGAAAATGTATATTAAAGCAAATAATCAAAATAACCATTTTTATGAAATTTGAACTTGGTTTAAAAATATATTTTTTAATACATTTTTGTACCTATTAAGATCATTTACCAAAGATAAACTGGTATTAACTTGTCTATTAAATTTAATTTACTTGTTTGGCGTAATTTAGGACTCCACATTATTTAACCACATAAAAAAATAAATATATTGAAATATATATATGGATTTAAAGTTTTAAAACAGTGTTTTTCACATTCGCCTAAAACTTAATGGTTCTCAACTATTATGGTGCGATTTTCTATAGACATAAAAACAATTGCAAAATAAAAATCTTAGACGTAAAAATGATCGTGGATATTTTATTCTAACCGCCGTCATAACTACACCGCCTTAGCCTTTGTTCTATGAAATACTGCTTCTATAGGAAACTTCTTTGTACAAGCCAAGCTTATTGTTGCTAAACTATAAAACATGGCTTATCTTGACGTGTAATTGTATAAAACTACTGACTTTTAGCTCGCGGCTTCGATTGTAAACTTCGTGCGTATTACATTACGTTTATTTCATAAATAAATATGTATAGTAATAAACTATTAATTTATTTGAAACTATTACCAATATTTGTATCTATGTATTTTAATGCAATGTTAAAAAACGTATAGAGTCTTAAGTTATTTGTTTGGGATAAGAGTTTATGAGTGGAATGCGATTTTGTTCGTTGTATAAGTTCTCTCTCCTGTCATTTTCATATATTAAAACCCACACTGAAACATTTTGTATACCGTAATACATAGCACACCACAAATACTAATATTTAATAAATTGTGTATAAAATAACATAAAGCATATGAAGAAGTTTCATACATATCCTTAATATTATAATATCCTTAATATAAAATCAATATAATATAGATATCAAATGGATGTAAACTACAATTATTGGCCTTACCCTCTTATTTTTAGTGTTGTCAATGTTTTAAATACTATGTTTGTTATGCCAAATATTTAGATATAAAACTTCTTTTTTTCAGCTTCACGCTGTATCCCGCACACAGCAAGGTAGGCAGTGGGAACCTAGTGTTAAGACACTTCGTTCCCCACTTTCTGCCGAATTCTGGAGGCATTGCGTGTTGAGTGGAGAACTCAACGCCGCGCTTAACCTCGACACTAGAGCGAAGAAATGGAAATATAGATTTAGGTAAATATTTCATCTCCTCGAGTGGGGATCGAACCCACAACCAGTCGGTTTTACAGTCACACCTCGTGTCGCTGCGCCAAGACAGGCCTCAAAACTTTTAAAGCAATTATTACATTAAATATAAATAATTTATATTTAATGCATTTGCAATTTTCGTAAAAATGATATTATTCATTCTGTATAAACCATGGAAAAAGTATAATTTATACTTAAATTACTGTATTAAATTGAAATACCCTTGTTTCTTACATTGTCTTAATTTTACGTTTCACTTGATATGAAGAAAGTTTGTGGAGCCAAAACTAATAACAGTTTCTACGTCAATCACAAGCAAGGTAAACTATGTGTAGTTCTAAACTTGAAAACTACTATAAAATACTATGGAAATACCTAAAAGGTAAAATATCGTGGAAGAATTTGTTCTTAAATAAATTCTTATTTAACAATTATTATTAATTCTTAAGCCAATTCGTAATTATATTTTAATATTGTAATATGGTGTGTCTTAACATAGGAATGGTTGCGCATGGGCATAAACGTGCAACTGTGAGCGGTCTCTGGTAGAACACAACGCCGCGCTTTGCCTCGAACCCAGAGTGAAGAAATGGAAATATAAAATTAAGTAAATATTTAATCTCTTCGAGTGGAGATTGAACCTACAACCAGTCGGTTTTACAGTCACACTTTGTGCCCCTGCGCCACGATTGTCCTCGTGAAATGAAACTCCCTAAATCTCTCAGCTATGATTTACACCTTAAAAAATTGGGTTTGACTCCACTGGAGGATCGCCAAATTCTGTTGAACTTGCTTTTTTATACAAGTTGTTTAACCATAATGTAGATTTAGAATATTTAGTCAGCCAGCTTGATTTATATGTACTAAGCTAAGTTACAAAACTACTTAGTTACAAAACTAAGTTAGGAATGAATTCTCTCATACCGATACTCTTGTCAGTATAATAAAAAAGCCACTACATCATAATAATCATAGCCTGTAATGTAGCAATGTAATTTTGTATAATTTAACTTGTGTATTTTTCCATGTAATGTATATATTCTGTTGGTGGACCTTATAAATAAATAATTAAATGATGAAAAAAATGGCCATATATTTAAAATTTTAACGGTTTTCGAAGCTAACTTTTGGTGATTCTTAAAATAACCTTGTACTAAAATTGTACCGTATTTTACTTTAATTATTCCCATAATTCTGTCCACAATTTCAATTAATTCGTAATTACCTTTGAAATAATAAGTATAATTTTTATAATGAATCAAAACACAAAGCAGTGATTCTAAACCACTTCTTTCTGCTCCATAAACCGAATTAGAATTTAGGAAAAAATTATGCAAGGCAAATTTTTGTTAGCCTCATTTAGCCGAGGGGCTGGAACCACTAAATCATTATTTTTCGTAGTCATCTATTTGAGTATAAGTGTGTGTGTTTTTTTTATAATTTAACCGTGTTTGACAAAATTTCTAACAAATTTTTAAAGATTATACAATTTTAATGTTAAATAATAAATATGAGGCCAGTCGTAGCGCAGCGGCACGAGGTGTGACTGTAAAACCGACTGGTTGTGGGTTCGATCACCACTCGAGGAGATGAAATATTTACTTAAATTTATATTTCTATTTCTTCTCTCTGGTGTCGAGGTTAAGCGCAGCGTTGTCTTAACACTAGGTTCCCTCTGCCTACCCTGCTGTGTGCGGGATACAGCGTGAAGCTGATTATTTGATTAATGTTAAATAAATTCACAAAATATTATTAACTTATAAGTAAATAAACTTCATAAGCATTATATATAAAAATAAAAGTTTATTTCTTCCCTTTATTTCATATCACAATAAGAATCTTTTATCTATTTACTACAAAGGAAACGTCTTGAAGATAAAAATAAAAAAAACTTAAGCGAGACGACAAATCAAACGAAACTTTATACGAATCAAAGAATAAGCTTTAATAGTATTTAAAAATGTTTTCTCTCATTTCAAACGTTTTCCAAGAGTTTATACATAAATAAATGAGTAAAATAAACATTGTTTAAAGGTTTAAAGAATATAGCTTGATAAAAAATAAAAACATTAATAAATATTTACAGAAAAATTAATAAATATTTAGTTTGACGAACGAACGATGCAATATGAAGAAGTTCGGCGCTTTTGGCTATACATTACTTGATTTTTATCTACTAACTGTAAACGAGATGGTTGTGGGAATTAATTATTTTATTTCCTCGCTTTAATAAGGCAAAGAGCTGTGTTAAGTTCTGCTATTCAAATACGCAATTTTTTCAAATAATTCTTAGAGTAGAGAATGTAGTGAAGATACTACTAACTGGCGTAATGCACAGTGTTTTTATTAGCAACGGAATATCTTAACACTACATTCCCAGGTTTCCTCTTGTTCTATCCTGCTATGTACAGGAAACATTGGGAAGTTAAAAAAAAGTTAAGAAATATTAAAATAACATAATTTTAAGAAATATAGCCATGGTTATCGTTATCCTTCAATTTTTTCTGGTCTGAATATGTACAGAGTGGAAGCGTCTGCGCTCCTTTTACGGGAACAGCATATAAAGAAAAATATATCAAACCTATACCTAAAATTTATCAAGATTCGTCAACAGTTTAGACGTTTTTACGATTTTTATCCATACTGTATTACGTTTACTGTGCACCGGCAACACCTACAACTCGATTTTGTGAAGGAGTGTGCAATGTTGTCGCTTTTGTGTCTGTGTGCTTAATTCATTGCAAATGGTGTTTTATTTTATAACGAACATTTTATTATTTAATTTTGTTTGAAGAAATATTTTTTAAATTTTTGGATACATCTCTTTTGTTTTAATTGTATTAGGCTTTTATAGAGTAGCTGAAACTGTGTTTTCATTTAAAGTAGTGATGACAATAACACTCTGTAAAATTAATAAGAAAAAAGCAAGCCCAAGTTTAGTAGGATTACCAGTCAAAAAACAAACATAGTACACATATAAACTGATAAATAAACACATTACCTTCCTTTGTTTCATGCTGTCGGGTAAATGTCGATTGATTTCGCTTTATACGGCTTTTCTATTTTACTTTCCAACTCTCATTCTCAGTGATTGCATTGAAAGTACAAAGTGACTTACAAATAAGTTTTCTTTTTACTTAAAAAAATATAAGACGCAAGATTAAATGAATAAATATGAGCTTATTTTACAAATTGTTTTGTAATAGTAAATTAATATAGTTGTATAATTATTCAATCAAAGTTAATGCTTTGCTTTGCTACCAGAGTAATTCTTCCTAGTGGGAATTGAACCTAAAATCATCGCGTTTACGATCACACACTTGTGCCACTGTGCCACAACGGCCTCATGTTTATGATTATTTTTAAATTAAACTTTGATTTAGTTAACAGTTGAAAAATGGACATAAATAAAGGAAATTTCACAATAAGCCATGCAACCTTAAAGTCTTCAAAAGCTGCCTTTTCATAGGAACTCATATAAGTCACTTACAAAATACCGCTAACAAAATGCTAAGAAATAAACAATTCTTTTCTTTTGCTCATTCATTACAATCCTGACAGGTTTTGTGGGAACGTTTCCATTTCACAGACTGTTTGACTTTATTTGATTTATATTGCGGTGTAAATATAGTAATTTAACGTTATTTAGATTATAGATTATATTCTATTTAGTCTATTATTCTGCTTGATATATATAATGCGTCGTTGAGTACCACTACTCAAGGAGCAAAGTCTTGAATACAGACAGAAAGTTGAAGACGAAGTGTTTTGACACTAAGGTCTCTCTGACTATCTAGCTTTGTGGGATAACGAGTTAAGCAATACACACTTGGGAATCGAACCTTCAACCTTTCGCGTTTACAGTCGCAAGCTTGTGCCCCTATGACACAACCGGCCTCCCTAACTCAAAATAACTTTTCTGCCTTTAACTAAGAAATAGAAAAAAAACTAAAATCGAGATTATAAGCAAATCTGTAGGAATAGTGGATTTTATAAGACATACTTGTATTGAGCGATTTTTATTAATATTATAATTAATTATATACTAAAAATGTATGCTTAGAATAACTAATATTCAAATTAATTTGAAATTAAAGGAAAGAGATCAAAGTAAGGATATTTTTAAAATGATGAGCCCAAAAACATAAAATGCAAAGTTGAGTTTTACTACTCAAAACAAAATGTACTGTGGGAAATCAAATTTTGTGTACATATATGAATACAACTTATAATTTGAGATCGTCGTGGCGCAGCATCTGACCTTAAGCGCGACGGTTATGGGTTTCATTCCCACTCTGGGGCATAATTATTTTTAATATATTTTACTTCCCCGTTCTGGAAGAAGCGGGTCTTCGAGTTGCCAATCAAAAACCGTTCCTCACCTTCCATCGATTGGAAGGTGAGGAACGGAGTATCTTAATATCAGGTTCCTTCTGCTTTTTCCCTGCTATGTGGAAAAATGAGTATACTTGGAAAATAAATATAAAATAAATCTATATAAAATGCCTAAAAACATCCTTTCTACGTGCGTCCTTTCTACGTTCTTTAGCTAATAATATATGTAACTAATTTAAAAACTGTATAGGAGTTGATTAGAAATCATTACAGTTATTTTACGAAGAATATTATGAATATTTTTTAACATTTTTCAAAGTGTTAATCCACACTTAGGAAAGAAAAACACTTATTGAGAAAACGTATAAAAATTTGAACGTAGCAGGACTAGACATTCCGTGTTGAGTGGCGGAACTCAATGCCGAGCTTTGCCTCGACGCCAAAGCAAAGAAAATGAGACGAACAAATATTTCCATCCATGTTGTTCACTTGTTATATTTAAAAAATAATTCGAAAATAGTTGGCATGTTTCCACTAAAAGATTTTTGTAAATTGTCCCTAAGCTGCTAATGGGATTTTGATGGACTTCTTTCATGAAGTTGGAGTGTTGCTTTGTTAATATCTATTTGAGTGTGCACTGTGCGGAGTTAATGACGCTCGCTGTAAGTGGCTTAAAATGAACACGGATTAAATAGTTGTTTTAGTTCTTGTTTCTGAGAACTGAAAGGTAAAATATTTTTAAGCCTTTATTTTTGTATTTTTCAGTTTTATATATGAGTTGAATGTAGAAAGAAGGATCGTAGAGAGAATCTTATCTAACATTTAAAAACATTCAACATAACAATTTCTTTATAACATTACATATCTCCACAATTCGATTAGACGAAGTGTGTATTCCGACATCTAATAATCTATATTTTTACTACTATCTGTCTATTTTAATCGAATCTCTTCATCTAATCGAATTGAGGAGATATATAACCCACAAACCACGATAAATATATATGTATATATATATATATATATATATATATATATATATATATATATATATATATATATATATATATATATATATATATATTTATATGTCACATAAATTTTACATGTTATATAACAATCTATGTTAAACATTTTATTTAGTTGAAATTGTTATGTTGAATGTTTTTAAATGTTTACGGCTAAAAACAGATAATGCTCACAATTTTAAATTTGTTAAATGTCTCCTGAGCGCTGGATGCACTTTAGAAAGGATCCTTCATAATTCAATGTCGTCTTGTGAATGTATGAAAAGTATAATACCTCTCACGGGAAAGTATCGCACTCAGTATCACCTCGGCTTTACTCTAGGAACATATTTGTCAAATGTGTCAGCTTGACACAGTACATGTCGCCGTGTAAGTAACTCTATGAAGGATTTAAAGTTGCCCAGTGTAGAACACAGGACTCTGTGTCAAGATTAGTGGGAAAGTTGCTGAGATAAACCTGACATTTTTATTTGAAACTTTGTATATTCTTGTATAACTTTTATTAGTATACATTAATAAAAGAGAAATCATTTTAAAAATACATGCACGATTTCCAAACGCAAGGCTAATTCCTATCTGCACTACTTGGATAGGATGTCCAATCAATCCATCCAATTAAGATAGGCACACGTTCATATTTCGGCGAAATTTCTGCACCATTTTTACGATTTTCATTACTAGAAGTACAGCGAAGTTTCTCTAAAATTTAGAAATCGAAAGATTTCCAAGATAATTTGGCGAGAGAAGATGCTATTTTGTGAATAATTTTAAAGCGCGGCTTTAGGCGCTGTTCCAAATATTACGTTACAGTGAGTTGCGAGCCAGTTGGGTATTACTGCTAATATTGCAGTTGGCAGTAATAGTAGTAGTAGATTTCATTTAAATTATTTATAATTCCAAGTTAGTCGTGGTGCAGCGGCATAAGTGTGTGGCTGTAAACGCGACTGGTTGAGGGATCCCCGATCGACGTATTGAAATATTTATTTAAATTTATTTTTTTATTTTTTGCTCTGGAGTCGAGGCAAAGCGCAGCAACACTTCCATAATTCTCTTTGCATTACTTTCAAGTGGGAATGGAATCAATGACACAAATGCGATAGGCATTTACAGTCGGATTTTTATCCCCCTACGCCATTTTCATGAAATATTTTGTAAACATCTTAATTGGGAGAAAATAAAAAAATACTAAATAAATCCAGGCTAAAATAAATATTTCCATTGTTATCCACATACTATCGAAATACAGATAATATAAATTTAGTGTTATGTAACAGAACGTGCAACATTCCGACCTCAGCCACACGGCGACAATCGCGTGTACCGTTCCAGTTCACCTTGTCGCGTACTACGTTTTACCCATAAATAACAACAATGTGTTAATATCAGATTTTGATAAATTCACATTAAATTAGCCATAATTTATGAGGATGAGTCACGTTTACTTTTATGTATGGAAGTATTCATATTTGCACGCGAAGGTTAAGGGTTAGGTTAGTAGTTTTGTTTCACTTGGTTAAGTTTTGTCTGCATTCTACATACAAATTGTTGATTTGGTGCAACGATGACGTAGTTCCATATTTTTTGGGGTCCGTACCGTGTATCCGTACAATTTTTATACTGCCAAGTTTGTAGTAGTGTCAATGTACTGGTGTCTAAGAAAAGTGATCAAGTGAAAAAGGTTGATAAATAATTAACAAGCATTACGTACGCTTAAATTAGTAATTCCAGTCAGTGCTCTCTTAATACCAATAAAAGTTTTCTTGCAATTCAGGATTTGAAGATTTGTCGTAAATATTCTATTTATTTTATCAAATTCTATTTTCGCTTAAGCTTTTGTGCAACGATCGAGAAATAGTACCTTCCAGATTTTTAGCTTTATTTATTGGTTATTTTTATAAATAGTATGAAATGGTTTATTTATATACCGATAGATGATGTATAAATATAAATGTATACAGTATACACAGGGTGGAAGTGTCTGCGCTCCTTTTAAGGAAGCAGCGTATGGGGAAAACCATACCAAAAAAAAATCAAGATACCTCAACAGTGTAGACGTAGGATTTTTTTTATTTTACGATGTGTATCCATACTGTATTTTGTGTGCCAAATTATAAAATTATCGTTGTAAAATAAAGCACACAACTCTATCATGGGAAAACAAATCTATCATGGGAATATCGTGTAAAATAGAACGAAAGATATGCCTTTCTCGTCCTGGTATGCTTTTTGAGAATGAAAAGCGGCAGATCGTCAACGTTTAGTAGTATTTTTGTAGTAGTGTGTGTTTACGTTATTGGTATCTATGCGTAACTGTGTCATATAAAATACATTTATGGATAAACATCGTGAAATGAAAAAAAATCCTACATCTAAGCTGTTGAGGTATCTTGATTAATTTCTTTAGATATGGGCTTAAAATATTTTACCCTATATGCTGTTCCTGTAAAAGGAGTACATTTTGAAATTCACACATATATATTTAGAGCTTATAAAGCTGTGTTTAAGGGTTAAAAGTATATTTTATTGATAATTATATTTTTGATTTATTCCTATTTAATATTTGCAGGCCAGTCGTGGCGCTGTGGCACAAAGTGTGACTGTAAGCGCGACTGGTTGTGATCGTATCTTATACGTTAACGTATAAGAGAAATGTATTTTAAATAAACCTACTACCAATAATTTCATGTAAAAGCCCGTATTGATAAATCTATGGTTTCACCAGTAAATATTTGGAGTTACCAACATCAGTAAGTAAATAAAATAAATCAGCTTCACGCCATATCCCGCACGCAGCAGGGTAGGCAGAGGGAACCTAGTGCTAAGACACTCCGTTCCCCACTTTCTGCCGAATTCTGGAGGCATTGCGTGAGTGGCAGAACTCAACGCCGCGCTTAGCCTGGACACCAGAGCGAAGGAAAGGAAATATAAATTTAAGTAAATATTTCATCTCCTAGAGTGGGGATCGAACCCACAACCAGTCGGTTTTACAGTCACACTTCGTGCCGCTGCGCCACGACTGGCCTCAGTAAGTAAATGATAATTTAAAAACCCGCCCAGGCTGAAATATATCTACATAAGAAAACACTTACTCTGTATGAGTTTTTACTACAACATCCTGTAATTGCTCTTACGCCGCAACATTTCGTGAGTAAACAGAGAAGAAAATGCATGAATAATTTATATACGAATATGCATTACATTTGTAACACTCAGCACTATTTTTACGAGTGGCACTTTTATATAAATCTTTTGTCTGGTATATATCGTGTATATGATGCTATCGTAGCGCTGTGGATCTGCCTACATACATATTGGCTATGGATTCGATTCTCAATCAGATTTGCTAGAGAAAGCGCGGAGTTAAGTTTCGCCACTTAACATGCAATGTCTCGAATTCGAGGGGACAGAGTAGGTTTAAACCTAGTATATTTGTGTTTGTATCTGGTATAACCAGAGTATGTGGGACAAAGCATAAAGCTAAAAAAAACATATTAATAGCATAGATTATACGGATTATAAATATGATTAAGGGTTACTTTCTTGTTGATAGAGTACAAATGTTAAATAATTTAGACTACAGTCGTTGAAGTGAGACCAAGTTTTATAAGGTACCCAACAAGTTTGTCTTGTTTAAAGTTAAATTATCTTTAAATTACTTTAGAAAAGTGGCGACTTCAATGGTTTTAATGTGAATAAAAAATTGTATATTGTTCTTATAATTTCTGTTGTTAGATAAATTAGCTTTTAATAGATGTAAGCAATTAGATGTTAGCGTGTATTTATAGTTATTTTTAGCTCCACGCTCTATTCCGTACATGCAGAGCGGTAGGTATATATAACCTGGTATGACACTCCCATTCCTAATGTCAGTCCAATTTTTGAGACATTGCGTAATGATTAAAGGAACACAAGGCCGTACTCTGTTGTATTACTAGAGTGAAAATATACTTACGGCGAGCGGTGCTGTGGGACTCACCGGTGAAACCGATCCTACCCACTAAAACCCAAAGAAAACCCTCTTTACCAATATGAGGCGCGGCAGGATCGCTTGTGGATACTACTATGACGCCTCGATGGAAGTCCCGCCTATTGCGGGCTACCCTCGCCTTTCCGGTGCCTCGGGGCTTCTCCTAGGACACCCATAGCCTCGATGACTTGCGGGAGGATCACTGTGATCCTCCCGCAGTAGTTCGTCTAGGGTAGGGGGAGTAGAAGATGCCCATACTGCCTTCTTTTACTCCGTGGCCTACGGCGGCGGAGCTAGTCTACGTTAACGCTGGACTCACGCACCCGCTCCGCCCTTCGGTCTCCTTCAGAGTGATTACGGATTCCCAGAAGGAGACCATTACAGACCAGTTCCTCTCGCTGTTCAGCACCCCATGGACCCCACCACACAGGGCAGTGAGAGGTCCCTACCCACTACAGCAATCAAGACTTGGCGTTGTGAGTCCCAAGCGGGGCATTCGGTCAGAGTGTGATACGCCGATTATTTTCCTAGCCAAAACTATTTTTTTTTATTTGGTATTTATTAAACACTTAGTTTGTATATTTTTAAATTAATCAATAAAAGCTTTCTATTCTATCTCACTAATGTATGTCTATTTATCTCGTAGGAACATCATATCTGCATACAAGTCGAGATAAAAACTGTAATTACGCCATTTACAGTAGTACAAAGAAACCGTCTTATGCGACAGAATGACTGAACGGACGATAATTAGACTTACAGTTATATAACTCTAATTATTCCTAAAAATATATTTAAAAAAATACATAAACTCTCTTTTGTATTGCAATAGTTTCTTTGCATTTCTTTAACTTCGTGATTTGCAAATTACCGATTGTATAGTTATTTTGATTGTATATTTTAATTTAACAATGCTTGTAAACGATTCTTAATTATTTAATTTTTATGTATATAATTTCTGATTCCTAAAAATATTTCTATCTCCATAAACAAGTTTTCTGTTGTTAAAAAATCCTTAAGGACAGGAAATTCATTCTTAGCACTCTATATTGGTCTTACAAGGTTTTACACCTTTAGGAAACCGAAGTTATTGAACATCTAAAGAATCCTCAAAACAAATCTCCTATTCACAGCTTCGTGTTAATCTAACTTCCCGGCTTTCCAAATGTTTTATTGAAGTGCTTAAAGGTATACCGCAAATCCAATTTCAAAATAGAATAAGGAAATTGTTTTATAGTTCACAATGAAAGATGAGCAATTTTATTTATATTTATACTTTGAGAAATCTCATTAATTTTAGAAATATGTATTTTTAATTTTATGTATGTTGAATGGTTTAAAAAAATATGGTATTATAGAAAGTGTTTTTTTTCATTGCTTAGCTTTGGTCATAAAATAAAACGGGACTTACTTACGACACTCGAACCACAATGTCCCGTTCATTCGAACCCACAACCGTCGCGTTCCAGTCACACCCTTGCGCCCCTGCGCCACGACGGCCTCAATGTAATCAAACGTACTGAATATGAAATTTATTGTTAAACATGAAATTAAGAGCATCGAATCACGACCTCTTCCCCAACAACCATAATCACATCACTACACCAACAGCCTTCTAAAAAACACAAAATTGCAGTATAGTAGTAGCACCTGTCTAAACATTACTTTACAATTCAATACTGAATACATCGAACTAAATTCATTTAACTTGGCCCGAGCAGAGGACCGCAAGCCACAGATACATTAATCGTGTACCGACTGATTTCATTTGTTACTTCAGTGAATTCTCGATGATTTTGTCAACAGTACAACGTTTTTATGTAGATGATTTTATACCTAATAGTAATATCATTTTGGATTAAATAAAGGATATATTTAATTTATTTTTGTCTTTTTTTTAGCTCTATTAAAGCGAAGCCTGGCGTTGAGGTACGCCATACAATATCTCGGAATTGGGGGGAGAGTGGAGTAAATTTGAATATTTCAACACTTCGTAAAATGAGAGATGCTTTTAAAATTATTATGATTTTATTTTGGGTATCCAACATGCGATATTTATGGGTTCAATCTCCATTCGTGGGAATTTACTATAATTAAATTCATTAACCTGCTCTGATAGACAAAGCGCATGTTCAAAATTCGGCTAAAAGTTGAGTGTCTTGGTTTCCTCTGCCTACCCTGCTATATGCGGGATGCAGCGTGAAGTTGCTTCATAACGTTAGGTTAAATATCTTTAGCAGAGTTGTTCGTAGTAACTAACTAATACTCAATTTACATATATTTAATATAACAGATATCTTCCCTTATTGTTTATATTGAAGATTGATTTGTTTGCTTGTTGTTAATTATAAGGATTAATTGAGGCGTAAAATTTCAATTACTATAAGATGAACGCTTACTTAAAGGGTAATTACTTACATGATTGTGGCTATCTCTTACCAGTTGGTAGGCAATTATTAATTAAAATGTTTAATATATGTACTAGGTCGGATTAACATTAATTAGGCCAGTCGTGGCGCAGGGGCATAAATTGTGATTATAAAACCGACTGGTTGTGGGTTCGATCCTCATTCGAGGAAATGAAATATTTACTTACATTTATATTTGCAAAGCGCGGCGTTAAGTCCCGTCACTCAACACGCAATGCCTCCAGAACTCTGTGGAAAGTGGGAAACGGAGTGTCTTAACACTAGGTTCCCTCTACCTAACCTACTATATGGGATACAGCATGAATCTAAAGAATATATAAAAAGAAATTGCTTTTGTCTTTAAAACTAAATTTCCTAAAAATAATATTACATCTATATGGTTGGTTTGTTCATAAATATTAAATAAACAAGTTTTGTAAGCATATGGTATACATGAGGCGAGGAAAAGTTTTCGTAGGAAACAAATATTGAACTTTGTCTAGTGTGAAAAAAAGTGAAGTTCCATTTTATTTATAAAACGATTCTTTTAAATATATATTTTTCGAATTCTTATAAACGGCGCGCGGCGTGTTAAGTAAACTTCTAATGATGTATAATTGAGTACCTAATTACTGACTAAAACTATAACAAGCACAATTAACACATTTGGTTTTAAAATACAAAATAAGGGCCAAATATTTAATTATTTTATATCACATAATGTACAAATGAAGCCAGTCGTGGCACAGGTGACGTTGAGTTCCGTCACTCAACAGGCAATGCCTCCAGAATTCGGCAGAAAGTGGGAGACGGAGAGTCTTAACACTAGGTTTCCTCTGCCTACCCTGCTATGTGCGGGATACAGCGTGAAGCTAATTTATTTGATTTTATTTTAAAATTCAATATAATACAGGTCTAAAACCACGAATAATACTTATTTAATAACAATACAGATTATTAACTTACTAACAGTTTGACAACTCCAATATTTAACTTTCATATTGTCTGTGAACATGCAAAATGTGGTATTTCATAGGACCGATTAGATCGCCCACGAGTCACCAAAGTTAGAAATGCTAACATCAATCAGAGTTCAGCAAATCACTCACAGCCACACGATCCCGACATATTATTTGGAGTAAACTTTTAGATTAGGTACAAATTTTATATTGATATTATTATTATTATCAGCTTCACGCTGTATCCCGCACACAGCAGGGTAGGCAGAGGGAACCTAGTGTTAAGACACTCCGTTCCCCACTTTCTGCCGACTTCTGGAGGCATTGCGTGTTGAGTGGCAGAACTCAACGCCGCGCTTAACCTTGACACCAGAGCGAAGAAATGGAAATATAAATTTAAGTAAATATTTCATCTCCTCGAGTGGGGATCGAACCCACAACCAGTCGATTTTGCAGTCACACCTCGTGCCGCTGCGCCACGACTGGCCTCGATTATATTGATATTTTCTGGTAATTTATTTTTACTATATTTTTTTTTATTTGAATTTAACTATTTCAGCAGAAATTAGTCGAAATGAAAAATATATAGAATCGGTAATACAACCATCAAAGCCGATTAATATTTATTTATTCTTGTAGAAAACACGTTTAGTAATAAGTGAATTTTAATTACTTTTGCATTATTTATTAAAATACTACAAAAGTAATTAAAATTCGCTTATTACATTCATATAATTTAAATTAATTATATGCGCACTTACTACTTGCGGAACTACAATGAAGTCCAACAAAGCTTTGTCGGGAAAGTTTCAGAATACTAAAAATTAATTTAGAATTCAAGTACTCGTAACCATAATTAAACAAGCACCATTTTGTAGAGTTCTTTCAATTAAACATTAGTTTTTATTCAATCTTTTTCGCTAAGTATGAACAATGAGTGTCAACGAACAGCGACACAGACTTGTAGTGGCTGTGATTGTAAACGTAATAACAGCTGTGGTAGTGTAAGGTAAAGTAAGAAGACATAGAGCAGTATTGGTTTTCACCATGGAAACTCGATTTTTTTGTGAAAAGTGTTAAAGAGAGTGTCTTAACACTAACTTCCCTCTATCTACTCTACAGTACGGAAAAATGGATAGTTTTAGCTGTTAATCTCACATTTAGAGGCCAGTCGTGGCACAAAGGCGTGTGATTGTAAACGGGACAGGTTGTGTGTTCGATTCCCACTCGAGGAAATTAAGTATGTAATATATTCATTTCCTCGATCTGTTGTCAAAGTAAAGTGCGACGTTGTGCGGCAGTGCCTCTAGAATTCGGCGGATAATGGAGAGTCTTTTAACTCATTGAGTTCCCTCTGCCTACCCCGCTACACACGCGACGCTGAAATAAAAAAAAGAAACTCTCATTTCGCCATCCTGTTATAACCTTAGGTTAACCCTCATACAGCCTTTGAACACAACACTACAAAATTGTCATATATATTGATTCATAATAAATAAATATATCATAACGATGATGGAGGTCAAGTGAAAAATGACTGTTAATAAATATAGAAAATGTTCGTAGAAAGAGTAAAATATCTACTTTCTATGTAAATGTGTTACTCTTTCTATCGACATTATTCAGTATCTAACAAATGCGACTAAGATCTCAGTTGGTAGTTATTATTTATTGCATATTTTGTAGAGCCTCTACGAATATAATATACAATGATTTTATTTATTTGTCAAAAATTTACTAATACTAAATAAGAATTATTAATAAATAATTATTTTTCCCTACACCCCGTGGCTCGGAGACACAAGACTGGCTGTGAGTTCGATTTCCTCTCGAGGAAACGAAATATTTATTTAAATTTATATTTTCATTTCTTCGCTTTTATATAGAGCCAAAGCGCGGCCTTGAGTTTAACCACTCAACCCGCAATACCTCCAAAATTCGGCGGAAAACGGAAAATGGAGTCTTAACACTAGGTTCCCTCTGCCTACCCTGCTGTGTGCGGGATACAGCGTGAAGTTGTAAAAAAAAAACTTACACCCAAGTAATTTTAAAGCCTAAGCTTAGAAAAGTAATACAATTTATAACATAAATATCATAGTTTGCTATTCACAATAAATATGGGTTAATTAAACAATATGCTAAATCATAACCGCAAATAGTGTGTGTAAAGTGATCATTTATAGCGATATTAATAATGAAATCTCTGGCGTCGCTCCCCGCGCTGCGGTGTCTGTTGGTTTAGTTGCTCTTTGTATAAATTAACGTAGATACAAATCTGATAGTCTCAAATTATGGTTACAGATAATAAATATAGTATAGTAGATTAAATATATTTAAGAGAGGGACATAACGGGGACGTAAAGGTAAATAAGTTTAATGAAATAAACAAATATTTCTAAATTAGAACTGATCATAAGCCTTTGTTTACTTATTAAATTACAATTTGGCATAGAATTTGTCGTAACAACCAATTAAATAAGATTTTTAATTTTAATAACTCAAACTCTCATTTTCTAGTAAGGCAGTAGTAAATTGGATTTCTTCTTTATATTCGTTATCACAACCCATACTGTATGTGCCCAACGTACATATAGTTCACAAATCATCCATTGCTCCGAAGGCTTGAAATATGTATCATAATAACGTGTCCTCGTCTTCATTTTCAATGTCAGAATGAGCTTTTCGAAAGCCCTACTTTCTTTGAGATTTTATCTCTTTCAGCTCAGCTCAGTGGAGTTCAACACTTCTTCGCTCTTCTTACTTTTTTTTGTAGGAAATTGAAGTAAAAACAACGCCGCATTGTGCCTTATGAACAAATTCTCATTATGCCCTATCTATTAATAGCGTGTATGATTTTTATTAAAAACATATAAATACATAATGTTATTAGAAATAAACAATAGTTTTCGTTTTCGTTAGAGGCCGGTCGTGGCGCAGCGGCACGAGGTGTGGCTGCAAAACCGACTGGTTGTGGGTTCGATCCCCACTCGAGGAGATGAAATATTTACTTAAATTTATAATTCCATTTCTTCGCTCTGGTGTCGAGGTTAAGCGCGGCGTTGAGTTCTGCCACTAAAAACGCAATACCTCCAAAATTCGGCAGAAAGTAGGGAACGGAGTGTCTTAACACTAGGTTCCCTCGGCCTACCATGCTGTGCGCGGGATACAGCGTGAAGCTAATTTAATTTTAACAATAGTTTTCTATTGTAGGAAACAAACACGCGCAGTATACTAGTTGGTCATTAGAAAAACGAGAACAAAAAAATAGTGAACATAGTTACTTATATATAGCCCCGTTTTACCTGAAATTCCTGTTATGGCCTCCCTTTTGTTTACTTAATCTAAATTTGTAATGTTAATGTATCGATCAAAAATAATGTTTGGTATAAATTAATATAAATACTACTACTGAGCCTTTCGTGGCACAGTGACTCAATAATATGACTGTAAACTCGACGGTTGTGGGTTCGATCCCCAATCTAAATTAATTAATTATTATTTTCTTTTCTTCGTTTTGGTATCAAGACAAAGCGCGGCGTTGAGTTCCACCACTCAACATGCAAAAAAAATCCGCGGAAATCTTCGGCCTACCAACAATAAATATAAAAATATATATGTAGATAAGAAAATATACCTTTATTATTTTGAATTTCACGCCAATTTTATATATAAAAAATACAATATTTTTCTAAAGACAAAATATTCGATAGATTGTTTTCAATACAATATTTAGGTCGTAATATTTCAGGCCGAATGGCACGTGACTGTACTCATATCGAATAAAATGATATGTCTCGATTAATCTCACCCTCCACAAACAAACCTATTATGATTCCAGAATATTGATACGAAACATTTATTAGGGGATCGTTTGTAATCCTTCTATTATATAATATGCTCCTGCCACAGGAGCCTCAGGTGGTGTGTTATCTAAATATTGAGGCCAGTCGTTGCGCAAAGTGTGACTGTAACATGGCAGGTTGTGGGTTCGATTCCCACTCGAGGAAATTAAGCCACTTAACACTCAATATATCCAGAATTCAGCAGAGAGTGGAGAGCGGAGGAGTATTAGCACTAGGTTCCCTCTGCCTACCCTTCTAAGTAACTGCAAAAAAATAGAATTTTAGTGCATTTCACATGCGTTAGGAAATACATAAAAAAAACCCGCGTAACATATAGTTAACGCATCCTAAACGATATGTTTTCCCTGATTAACAATGTAAATGAGTGCATTCGCTATTTAATCTTTTTTATTTTAAAATTATTACATAACCAATAAGTAATACACAACTTCTTTGGCGTTGAGTTCCGCCACTCAATAGACAATGCATCGAAAAAAATCTTCTATCTTAATAAATACAGGTAATAACAATAGTGCAAACATTTAAAATATCATCTCGTAAACGATCGAGGTACTTGATAACAGTATAAGTTTATAAATTCATAAATTCCGCAAATACACGTAGTGGCATCCTAATTTATTGAATCTTTCCTAAACTAGGTTTGTCGTCGCGCTGCATGCAGTTGAAAATAAACTCCCCGCAACGACAACTACGTCACGTCGCGTCGACGCGAATGTAATGTATGTAATCGTTAAATTAGACTGCCGAGGGCTATTTTGTTTAGTAATCATATATGTATTTTATGTAAATATAATCAAAAATATAATTATTTTTTTTGTAAATTGATAATTTTTGGCACTGTCGTATGTTTGTGTTGTGAATTCGATCCCCTCTCGAGAAAATGGAATATTTATTTAAATGTATATTTTCATTTTTTCGTTCTGATGTCGAGGCAAAGCGCGGCATTGAGTCAACTCAACACTCGCGGCTAACATTCAATGGCTTCAGAATTCGACGAAAAATGGAGAATGCAGTATCCTAACACGAGGTTCCCTCTGCCTACCCTGCTGTGTGCGGCTTGATATGCAAAAAAATATATTTTTCCACCTCAAGTTATTAAGGGGCCGTTCAAGTATTACGTAAGCACTGTAGGGGGGCGGCGGGGTCTTGGGTTTGCTTATATTTGACGTTTTCAATGAAGTATTTGTAAGAGGATTGCTTATTTTTGATGACATAGGGGAGGGAGGGGGTCAATAATTGCAAAAAAACTGCTTACGTAATTCTTGAACGGCCCCTAAGTAATGAGAGAAAATTCACTCGTATACAAGTGTTTAATTTAAATATAATATAAAAAAATCATAGTAATTTAGAAAATATAATAAAATCTTATAAAATTCCAATTTTATTTATTGAAGATCAAATATAAATCACGCATGAAACAAATTTGATATAGGTAAGAAAATAAACATCTTTGTAGCCTTGTAGCCTAAGGATCCGAAATCCGAATCCGAATAAGCCGTATTTTGTCAGCCATATAAATCTACATGTAAACTGTTAATGCCTTGTTCAAAGGTAAACGAACACTCAAAAGGAAATATAAAGCTACGTTATTGTTAAGTAGTACTGACGCCCAATGTAGATTTTTTTAGGCAAAAGAATATAGGCTTTGATGTCAAACTAATGCTATAACAACCATACTACAATATCAAATTACTAAGCCTGTTTGTTTTACTTAGCACCGATTTCAATATTATAAAATCTTTGTTTAATATTTTTTATTTAACAAAATTGAAATACTATTGCTTTATGTTAAGTAAATATATTTTATTCTTTTTAGTTTGTTTAAAGTAGGTTTGTTTTTTGTTAAAAAAATATTATACGTATCGTAACACTTTTCGTATACGTAACAGTTGAAGCGGAATCCGACTCACAGTTTTTATATTTATTTATTTACATTTTCTTATTCTAGTTAAGCAGGTTACGGTGATAGATTTCTCTCGCATACAAAAAACGTATTATAAAATGGGCGGGCAGTAAATAACAAAGATTCCTCCTAGCTCAAGAAGTATAGAGTTCTTTCTAATATCCTGAATTAATATGAAATAATGAAAATGAAATAAATAACAAAAATGAAATAATATCCCTTAATACGGTGCTTGAATATAGATACTTTTTGCTTGATTGTTTTTATATTTTTATTTGTACACTCCAACTATCCCTAAAGAATTGAGAAGACTTGGTGAAATACTGTCCTCCACTTCTTTTGCACAATGAATACTCGAACAAAGAGAAACATAAACTATGTAAGTGTAATGTGACTAAAAATCTTCACGAACTTTGCTTTTAGTTGACCCTGACGTGAGCATCTTACTTTGTTTTTATAGTGTATTCTGTTTTATAAATAAATGTTTGTTGCAAAAAAAAACATGAAGTCACAAGTTGCATTTCCGTATCCTAATTTAAACTGGAATCATCAAAAAAAGTCAATTACTAATTTGATTTCCAATTAAAAAGTAAAAATATTTCTGAGAATTTCAATCAATATAGAATAGTTAAAAATGTGCTTTCATTTAAAGTGGTGAATTTCTTAACAAAACTACTACTATTTTTTGTTTTATTTTATTCTTTTAGCTTCACGCTATATTCCGCACATAGACTGATGGAACATGGGCACCTAGTGTTAAGGCACACCGTTCCGATTAACACACTTCTGTTCCCACTTTCCGACGAATTATGGAGACATTGCGTGTTTAGTGGTATTGCGTTGGCTTAGTTGCGTTACTGAGAGAAGAAATTGAATTATTCGATATTTCATTTCTTTGAATGGGAATCGAATCTACAACCTGTCGCGTTACAGCCGCACGTTTGTGTCTCTGTGCCTAGTGTAATCCAGATGCCAGTCGTGGTTTACTTACAAAATTATTTATTTAAAAACTTACATAAACAAAATTATTTAAAAATAAGTTAAATGAAAATTTTATTAATATTTGGTTGTGGATACAACCCTCTCATTTTATATAGATATTACTACAGATTACGAAAGGTAAAAAGGGGATTCTCTCGAGACTCAGACATGTTATTATGAAAATTTTACTTTAAAATTACAATATATATTTTTATCTGATATTTCAAGGAAAATATTTAAACATTTGAATTTTATCATTTCCAATAAGTCGTACAGGGCATAATAAATGCATTACATTATCACCAGCTGTGTATAAACAGATCGGACACTATTTCCGTAAAGTTGCAAATAGACACATGTGTAAACAGATATATGGTCTATACGTACCAAAAACGAAGAGAATAATGTATTAACACTATGCATTCTCTGCCTGTTCTTCTGCTTGCGGGACGTGAAACTTAAATAAATACATGAATAAGCATATCAGCAGTTAAGTATTGGCAGGGTGCGTAGTACTAGGTGACAGTATTATAAACGCTCGCAGCGCTCATGGTGGTCAAAAGTAGAAAAAATGTAGGCGTTGTCACTTATTAATGTCAAAGCAATCTGTTCGACTTATCGTTTTACTAAGTTATTAAAAATGAGTCACAGCAGTTGCAGTTATTCTACAATGCAACAAATACATTTTACATCTAATAGACATATTTATAGCGAAGTATGTGATGTAGAAATATAAACAGAAATAGACAACTCAACCATTTATATAAATAATTACAATAAAATGAAGAACAAAATATGTAATACCCCTAAAAAAACATACACATGTGGCGACTTCAAAAAAATATATATATTTTACTGGGTTTTCATCTATCTGTAATGATGAGCAACTTATAGATCTTGCAGGTGTAACTTTCAACAATTTCCAATTATTATTGAAAACATTAGCAACCAATCACAAATACAGTATTAATAGGTTTTGCCCGATTGCTAAGGAAGGGTTATGTTTTTCGCACGTATCTTGTATATATGTAATATTCTTTATTACCTCATATCTCCACAACCTCTAAACACAATTGAGGTAGGTTTTGATATTATAATAATCATTTATTTAGAAAATAAATTATTATAATAATATCAAAACTAGGTAACTACCATTAAATTTGCTTTGTTTCCTTGTTTTTCAGTAAAAATACAACTAAAAAAGTAGTAAACAAATTCTGATATAACCAAAATAAAACACAATTTTGAATAGAGATTACTTACCTCTCTCAATTCGAATAACCAGAAATGATTTACCGACACTTTTTTCCACCCAAATCACAGTAATTAAGTAATATAAATGAATTTGAAAGTATTTTACGAATATTTTCAAACAATCCCGCCATCATATGTCAAGCGTCAGAGCCCACAAATTTGCGTACGCTGGGTGGCGCTGTAGTCGTGGACGGTGCCAATAGTATTAATTGAGTATGTCAATCTTATATCACGAAGTGACATTGTGGTTGGCGATACATCTTGTATTGCAAAGTTACAAATACAGCTGCATTGTTCTGGGCAAGTTGCCTAGTTGTAGTTGTAACTACTAGTATTGTAGTGATGTAACCAAGTTGTGACGCCTACTCTATATATTTATATAAGAGAATGAGAATGATATGGTGAATAACATTTTTTTAAATAATTCTTTGATTTAAGCCATGACTAGCCTTTATATATTTTAAACGATTTCTTTATCTGAAATGATCGCGTATATTTTAGTTCTATACATTTTTTGAAAATCCCAAGTTTTGATCACTGTACAGTAGTCTGAGATCACTGGTAGACTGAGTACTGAGTGGCATTGGTGTGACAGTTGACAATGAATTTTTATTTATCATATTCCCCTGGATTCTTGCAGAATGAGCTAAGTGCATCTTGTCCTCTGGTGTCGTATGTCGGCTTGATACATCAAAGTTAAAAATAAAATAGCTTTTTAAAAAATCTGATGTTTGTACAAAGTACAAAACAAAGGTACTTCTCTTCAGGTTCTTCTTTATGTATAATACAGACATATGTATGTACTTATTAGATTTAATTGGAAAATCACTATTCAATGCAAGATTTTATTGAAATTTAGAACATAAATAACTTTATGAAAATCAAAAATATACATAATAAATACATAATAAATTTTAATAAAGTAATATATTAAATTGTAAGTATATATGGTACGTTTTATAATTATTTGAGAGTTATTTAAGAGCTTAACGTGAGTAATTTCCACAGCAGTTTTAATTCTTTCTTCGCTCGCGTCTTAACAGTAATAAATGAAAGTGGAACACAGATTTTCGCTTTCAGTATTACAAATACATTTGAAGTTGTTTTTTATACTTTACTTTTTGATAAGCAAAAAGAGCCTTCCTCTTTTTGCTTATCTTAATGGCTAATAGCTTATCTTAGTGGCTTATACATAAACCTACATACATATAATTATACTGAGAGGCATCAGATCTTTTTTACATCTACGTGTATATGATTTTTTATTATTAGCTTCACGTTGTATCCTGCACACAGCAGGGGAAGCAGAGGGAAGCAAGTGCTAAGACAGTCCGTATCCCATTTTCCATCGAATTTTGGAGGCATTGCGTGTTGGGTGGCAGAACTCATGGCGCACGTGACGCCTCGACACCAGAGCGAAGAAATGAAAATATAAATTAAATAAATAATGAATTTCCTCGAGGCACACGCTTGTATCCATGCGCCATGACTGGCCATGCCACTTGTAAGAAAAAATATTTAAAAAAAAATCATTCGTATGACGTGTTCTTATTCCATATATTGAGCATATTTCAATTGTTTATTTTTTTTATATCCTAGTGTCAGATTTAATTATTAAATATTGATAGAGTCACTTAAACAAATACTAATTTACATAAAATCCTTAAACCATGGGTAAAAACATACGGATTAGTATTTCAGTAGATACGTTCAGAACTTATCGGAGAAATTGAATTTTACAATTTATTGCATAGTCATCGTACAATACACTCTACGTGGCTCCAGCTTTTATAGTCTTGTAGTGAATATTATCTTTTAACAAAATTAATTAATAATAATAATAATAATAATACATGTAAACTTCTATTTCATTCGATATTAATATTATATACTTACACTACATTCTATTTTCAAATTTACTTAAAACTAAATTGTTAATATTTATATTTATTATAAATCATCCGCACGCAGCGCATTCGCATGACAAACTTGTTTCGAGTTTTTTTGCTGTGCGTGACGTAGCCTGCTTGCTAGCTACGAGTAAAGAGTCGGCTACTATCGCTTGCGACGTTCACTTGTATTAATATTGTACTCATTGCTTGTATTCAATTTTAAGCCTTATCTTCTTGCTAATACGTATCTGTTTCGCTTATCTATTTCTTTTAGTATTTCTTTAAATTTCTTTATTTCCTTCTGTGAGTGTGTAAAATTATTCTCTTGTGTATCTTCTTAAAGTGTAAATAAATTTGGACAATTATTCCACAAAATTTTGGAAATTTAATTTCACTCCATAATTGAAAATATAAAATATTATTAAATAGCGTAGTTCACAAAAACCGCTATATTGGTGACCCCGAAATTAGTGAACACTATATTAAATATCTACGTTTTCTGCTGACGAGAAGATTGAAAACGGCAAGAGGCCATATTGACGACCTTTGCAAGGTGACCTCTAGTACACGATGGAGGACGCGACTACATCCAACGTTTGTAGGATTGGCGTGCGTATTCCACCATTCTGGCCGGAAGAACCAGCCCTTTGGTTTTCACAAATTGAAGGTCAGTTTGCTTTATCTAATATAACAAGTGATGCTACAAAATTTTATTACGTTGCCGCTCAGTTGGACAATCAATTTGCTGTCGAGGTGAAGGATATTATAATTTCTCCTCCCGAGACGGATAAATACGTCACTCTTAAAACGCAGCTAATTAAAAGATTATCTGCGTCTCAAGAAAAGAAGGTGATGCAGTTGCTGAGGCATGAGCAACTAGGTGATCGCAAGCCATCGCAGTTTCTGCGATACATACAAGATCTTGCGGGTTTGTCTGTTCCCAAAGATTTTTTAAAAACATTATGGTCAAGTAGATTACCACAAAACATTCAAACTGTTATAGCTTCGCAGCCTGATCTACCTATTGAAAAATTAGCTGACCTGGCAGACAAGGTGCACGAAATAGCACCCTCATCACCACAAGTCGCAAGCACGCCTGCGATGGCCACACCCCCTGCACCCTCCATGTTGGAAGAAATGGCCAAGCAGATCCAACTCCTGACCAAGCAGGTATCTGAACTCTCCACCCAGGTACGTCACAATTCGGTACCATTCAAGTTCAGAGAGCGTTCCCGGAGCCATTCCAGGCATCGTCGGAAGGTAACTTTCCATCAAAAATGTTGGTACCATTTTAAATTTGGTTCCAACGCAAAAAAATGTGTACAGCCATGTACTTACGGAGAGTCGGAAAACTCTCTGGGCAGCCGGAAGTAGCGGCCAACGTCTGCCCTTTACCTACAGGCCGTCTTTTCATTACCGACCGTATTTCAAAAATGCTTTTCCTCATAGATACTGGTTCTGATCTCTGCGTTTTTCCACGGTTGGCTACCAAGGCGCCCTGTACCAAGACGAAGTATGAACTTATGGCAGCCAACGGTACAGTCATTCACACTTATGGTCCTACATTATTACACTTGGACCTAGGACTGCGACGTACTTTCACCTGGAAATTTACCATCGCTGATGTTTCAAAGCCGATTATTGGCGTAGATTTTCTAATATTTTACAATCTTATTGTAGATTGCAGATATCAGCGCCTCGTCGATGGAACAACTACACTGTCAGTGCAAGCACTACAAGAAAATATCTCCGATGACCTTGCGTCAGTCAAAGCCATTTCGGGAGAATCAAAATACCATCAGCTGCTTCATGAGTTCCCAGAGGTAACGAGACCATCAGGTACGTCTTCCCTGCCTAAGCATAATACTGTGCATTACATCAATACCATACCCGGACCACCAGTTACCAGTAGACCTCGTCGCTTAGACCCAGTTAGACTGAAAGCGGCCAAAAAAGAATTTGATGATATGCTCTCACAGGGAACTGCCCGCTCGTCTAACAGTTCGTGGTCTTCTGCTCTGCACTTAGTTAAGAAGAAGGACGACGGATGGAGACCATGTGGTGATTATAGAGCACTCAATGCTCGCACAGTACCTGACAGGTATCCTATTCGCCATATTCAAGATTTTTCCTACCAACTCTCTGGTTGTTCAGTATTTTCAACTATCGACTTGGTTAAGGCGTACAATCAGATACCGGTACACGTCGATGATATCCACAAAACAGCCATTACAACTCCTTTTGGACTTTTTGAGTTCCCGTACATGACCTTCGGACTGCGCAATGCAGCACAAACCTTTCAAAGATTCATGGACGAAGTACTACGTGACTTTGATGAGTTTTGTTTTGGTTACTTAGACGACATTTTGGTATTTTCCAGTTCTGAAGAGCAACATCAGCGCCATATCAGACTACTCTTCACCAGGCTCAAGGAGTATGGTGTTTTGATAAACACATCCAAATGTGTCTTCGGGCAGCGACAGGTAAAATTTCTTGGTTACCTAGTGTCAGGTTCTGGGACTCAACCTTTAGAAACGAACGTAAAGAGCATACAGGAGTGCAGCGTGCCTAAAACTGCTAAGGAATTAAGACGTTTCCTTGGTATGTTTAACTTTTATCGTCGTTTTATTCCCGGCGCCGCAAACATTCAAGCACCATTAGACTCTGCGCTTTTAGGACCCAAGATGAAAGGAGCTAGGCCGATCACAATGACACCTGAGATGATGGAAGCTTTTGATAAATGTAAGACTTGTTTATCTCAAGCCACGTTATTAGCTCATCCAGATTCATCTGCAGAGCTAGCTATTGCCACTGATGCATCTGATGTCGGTATTGGAGCAGTACTTCAACAACGTGTCAACAACGTATGGCAACCTCTTGGTTTCTTTTCTAAGAAATTAACATCTGCACAAAAGAAGTATAGTCCTTACGACCGAGAGCTTTTAGCTATTTATGAAGCCATTAAATATTTTCGACACATGGTTGAAGCTAGAAACTTTGTGATTCACACTGATCATAAACCTCTCACCTATGCATTCAACATTAATAGGGAGAAATGCTCACCGCGTCAGTATCGATACTTTGACTATATTTCACAGTTTACAACCAGCATTCAATACTTACCAGGACGTTTGAACGTAGTGGCTGATACACTGTCACGACTGGAAGAGGTGAGTCGTTCTATTGATTACCAGGCTCTGGCATTTGCTCAAGATACTGATCCTGAACTGCTAGGTCTGCTTCAAAAAGGCTCATCGTTAAAACTGGTTAAGGTAGACTTGCCAGACTCTAACCAGAAGATCTACTGTGACGTATCAATGTCTTCTCCACGCCCGTTCATTACTGAGAAATTTCGCCGACAAGTTTTTGAAGCGTTACACAGCTTGAGCCATCCTGGTAGGACAGCTACAGTGCGACTGGTAACACAGAGATTCGTATGGCCAGGGTTTCGCAAGGACTGTAGAGAGTGGACACGAGAGTGTATACTTTGTCAAAAGAGCAAAGTTCACCGTCATACCCTTGCTCCCTTATCCTCAATCCCAACTCCTACGTCGAGGTTTGCACACATCCACCTCGACATCGTCGGACCTTTAACAATTTCGTCTGATTTCAGGTATTGCCTTACAGTCATCGATCGTTTCACACGATGGCCTGAGGCATACCCACTCAAAGACATCACAGCTGATTCCTGTGCTGCCGCCCTTCTCTCTGGTTGGATAGCAAGATTTGGTTGCCCTCTTCGAATTACAACCGATAGGGGACGTCAATTCGAGTCGCATCTCTTCAGGGCACTATCAGCCATGATTGGTGCACATCATTTTAGAACCACTTCATATCACCCAGCTTCCAACGGCTTGATCGAGAGACTCCATCGGCAGCTAAAAGCAGCTATCATGTGCCATCCCTCTTCAACCTGGACGGAAGCACTGCCGTTAGTGCTGCTGGGCATCCGTAGCGCCTGGAAGGACGACATTCAGGCTTCAGCAGCTGAGCTGGTTTACGGGGAGCCCCTTCGTCTTCCAGGGCAATTTCTCGCACCCTCTGAAGATTACAAGACAGGTGATATCACAAATCTGGTTACTCGTCTTCGTGCTGGTATGGCACGACTCTCGCCGAAGCCCACGTCATGGCATAGGACAGGTCCTTTTCATATGCCGGCCGACCTTGCAGACTCAACACATGTTTTTTTACGGCAGGACCACGTCCGCAAGCCACTGGAACCACCATATGCAGGCCCGTACAAGGTTCTTAAAAGGACGCCTAAATATTTTCAGATAGACATATCTGGTAAGCCTAACAACGTGAGTGTGGATAGGCTCAAGCCCGCATATGTTACGCGAGAGTCCGTTCCTGTATTGAACCGACCAGTTACTGCACCAAAGGCAATCTCTCAGTCTGATGTGGAGCAGAAGCCTGAAAAGCGGACACGAAGCGGCAGAACAGTTAGATTTCCAGACTACTATCGCCCTTAACCAGGTCTCTGGGGGGGAGTACTGTAGTGAATATTATCTTTTAACAAAATTAATTAATAATAATAATAATAATAATACATGTAAACTTCTATTTCATTCGATATTAATATTATATACTTACACTACATTCTATTTTCAAATTTACTTAAAACTAAATTGTTAATATTTATATTTATTATAAATCATCCGCACGCAGCGCATTCGCATGACAAACTTGTTTCGAGTTTTTTTGCTGTGCGTGACGTAGCCTGCTTGCTAGCTACGAGTAAAGAGTCGGCTACTATCGCTTGCGACGTTCACTTGTATTAATATTGTACTCATTGCTTGTATTCAATTTTAAGCCTTATCTTCTTGCTAATACGTATCTGTTTCGCTTATCTATTTCTTTTAGTATTTCTTTAAATTTCTTTATTTCCTTCTGTGAGTGTGTAAAATTATTCTCTTGTGTATCTTCTTAAAGTGTAAATAAATTTGGACAATTATTCCACAAAATTTTGGAAATTTAATTTCACTCCATAATTGAAAATATAAAATATTATTAAATAGCGTAGTTCACAAAAACCGCTATAGTCTCTATCAATATAGATTATTTGCTCGCTTCAGCCTTTAATATAGCGAATGCGAGGAAGCTTTATTTAAATATACATATATATTTTTATATAAATGAGGCTACTGTAGTTCAGTGGAATAACGTATGACCCCAAAAATATCGCTTTATGTTCTCTTTCTTATGGCCAAAGATCGGCCTCTAGTTCCACCAATCAACAGCAGGCAGCAATATCTCGAATCAAAAACAATATTTAAATAATCACTTTGTTGTCCGTCTGCTCGTCTGTCTACCTATCAAAAATATTTATCTACAGATCGCGTTTATGTATCAATCTGAAATTATTACCAAATATTCAGGTGTACAGTCCAAACAGAAAAAAATCAAATTTCTTAGTAAACAAAACACACGAACGTTTATGCATAGTTTTTGCTGTGTTTTAAATGAAATGTGACAAGTAATCAAATCGCATAGGGTACTTTCCGTGGACTTACTGTTTTAAAATTTGCCATGAAATGAATCTTAAAAAGTGAACAAACATTATTGTCAAAACCACACATTGTACGTGCAAACCAGCGTCGTCTAACTACAAAGACTAGAGAATAATTGTATATATATTACAATAATAGCAAATAAATTAGATATATAAAACAAATAAGTTTGTAAATTAATTGAAAGATGAAAATTTACGTTTACATTACGTTGATATAAAGAATTTAAAGGGATATTTGGAGGAATTGATATAAAGCAGTAATTAGCAAAACCTTAGACACAAGATCAAAATAGCGGTCGCTTTTCACATTCAAACCAGTGAATAGATATGGATATATGTTGCGGTTACGAAATACATGTTGAATTGAGTATAGAACGGAATTGATTTTATCGGTATGTGAATAGAAAGGCTAGATAGGTTATTGCTTCCATGCATTTTAGAGAAAGCGAAAGGACCGATATTGTTTAAAGTTTCAATAAAATTCTTTATTTCATTTTTAAATCTTAACCAAAAAAGGTTTTCAGCATAGTGTCTACAACAATTTACAATTTTTTTCTTTAAATACATTTATTTTCACATTGGTATAAAACCTAAAACTATAAATCAAATTAAACTAGTTCATTTTATATTTTTCGCAAGCATTTTATAATTTAAATTCTGAAACTTAAGTGAAAAAATCGGACAACTCAGCGGACTAGAAGTAAGCCACAACTAAATCATGAATTATGTTTCCACTCCACAAGGCATTTCTTATGAATCAATATGTTTAAGCCGCTAGCTCCAGACGCGGTTTTTGTAATATTTTCTTTATGTATAAACATTTTTCTAGGTAAATAATAAGAAGTTAGTTACACTTTACTTATATTTTCAATTCTCTCGTACTTAAAAATGTTAATTTGTATTTTTGTATCCGTGAAATTAAACATAAAAGTTATTTTTTATAACTAGGTCGGAAAAATAATAATATATACTCCTTATTAAGTCAGATTCACGCTGTATTCCGTACATAGCAGACTAGGAAGGGGAAACTTAGTGTTAAGACACTTCGTTACACATTTTCCGTCGATTTCTGGAGGCATTGCGCATTGAGTGGTGAAACTCAACACGCTTTGCCTCGACACTAGAGAGAAAAACTGAAAATAGTAAACATTTCATTTCCTCGAGGGAGTCTCAAACCCACAACCAGCTCAGTTTCCGCAATTGTACACCTGCGCCACGATTGACCTCTGTTTACTTTATTCTGTTATACAAAATACACAAAATCCTGTAAGAAGCTAACTCAAATCAAATTAATCATGCAGAAAATCTTTAATATTAGCGCGAGTAATAGAGATAAGCATTTTTATTAAAGAACTTATAAAGTCGTCCTTATATCGCTTGTTAGTCGGACGGAGGTAGTGGCGTCGTCGCTGCACTTAATGAGGCTTTATTCAGAACTAGTGACTTGATAATTGCGTCACAGAGCAAGGAGACGTCCGAGCGGTGATAGACGATCCGACCTAATGGAGGTTTGTGACGGGAAGTTGTGAATAATCGTTGGTTTTCCCAACGTTTGGAAAACCAACTTGAAAAATATAAACAAATATATTTTTTGTAAAATTATTGTAAAATTATATTTGATTGTATCCAATTTTTGAGACATTGTGTGTTGAGTGGCGGTAATTAACACAATGCTTTTTCTTGTTGCCAGAGCGAGGATATAAAAACAATTTATTTCGCCGAGTGGGAATTGAATCCAGAATCGTTGAGTTCATAATCAAATACTGTGTCGTTGCGCATTATTTTCAATTTTTATTTATGACTGTTATTCATATTTATCGTCTCTGGGAATAGGTTTAAAAACTTTAACTAATTACTAAGTTATGCGTTCTTTTCGTGCTAAGTCAAGTGTCAGTATTTATATCCAAAAAAATATTTCTTGCGAATATCACATAAATCATAGTATTTTGTTTAATGTATTTTTTTATTTTGTTTTAAGACTCTAGACGTTGCCAACGTTGAAAGTAACTTTTATTTTATATTACGATTTAAAACGACGATTTAATAAATATATATTTATATCTTACTTTATTAAAGTTAATAAAAAGTGTCGATCATTGATTCTTGCTGGTTATCGTTTCCAGTATTTTATAGAACGAATTCCACCCCATTATTTTAATTGTAAAGTTATTAGTTCTGTACAGGTCTGTACATATTTGTCGTTGCTCCGTCAATTATCTCGTTAATTCATTACCAAAAGCAATAAGATTTTAAGTGTTCTAATCTCGTTTTGACCTAAAAACATTTTGTTTCCTTTAAAAATGAGTTTAGATATTCTGTAGCACTTGTACGAGTTGGTGTATCTTTTGTGATTTGTACCATAAAAAAGTGTTTTATCTTTAAAAGAAAATATGTTTTTTTTAAGTATGTCTATATTTTTTCTTTATCTTTCATATTCATTTTCTTCTTAAATAGAGCAGGGAATGGAGAGAAAAACTTGTGCCCAGTAGTATATTATTCATTGAAGTTATGATTATTAATTGACAGAAAATTTCTATTCTAATTATTGTATCGCCCCAAATTAAGTTATTAAAGGTACACAATATAAGTATGATATTTTTTTATTCATTTATTTTATTTTTGAAGTGATAACTTCTCATGGGAGAGTAAACTGCTTCGTAACGTAACGGTATATTTTTTCGCTGCTAGGTAGTATATTTTTTAGCTGTAGGCTAGGCAGAAGGAACCCGGGAACTAGTGTCAAGACACTCCGTTCCCTACTTTCCGCCGAATATGAGAAATCATTAAACAATGTTAATTGGGGGATCCTTGCATGTTCAATTCATTGTTATAAATCATGAATGTGAAAAAAAAATGAAAATTAAATACAATATTTATGTTAAATTATTAGCAAAGTTAATAAAATAAGCAAAATTTTATAATAAAAATCACAAATCGGCTTTGATTAAATAATGTCTTTTTTGAAATATAGATGGATCTTTTAAATATTTTTGTCACGATCTGTTTGAAAATTCTATTCGGGACAAATTAGTCGCTATTATGTTCTACCAACAAAAATAACATATTCCCCAAGACGACTGGTCCTCGTGGGGAATTAGACCACTACCCTCCAAAAAAAAAGAATAAAGAAAATGTAGACACAAAAATAACTTTAAAAGTATGTACATTCAACGTAAGATCTTTATCGTCAATAGAACGCTACCTGGAGTTAAGTTATGCTTTAAAAAACATCAATTGCGACATTTTGGGACTCTCAGAAGTGAGGAGACTTGGATGCAATATGGAAGAACACGAAGATTATATTTTCTGCTACATTGGTAGGACAAAAGGTCTATACGGGGTGGGATTTCTAATAAAGAAAAAATTTAAGAAAAATATACATAATTTCAAGGGAATTTCAGAAAGAATAGCATTACTTCAACTTAAATTTGAAAAGTGCTCGTTATCTATAATTCAGGCCTATGCGCCAACGGAAAGATCGACTGAAGAGGAAATTGATAATTTCTACGAAGAACTGGAAGTCGCTCATGAACTAGCGGACAAAAAAGTCATAGTGATGGGAGACTTTAATGCAAAAATTGGCAGCTATAAAACAAATATTTATCCAATTATGGGACGACATAGCTTTGGCGAACCCAACGAAAGAGGCGATCTACTTATCAACTACGCTTTACAACACAAGCTATCTATAATGAATACCTTTTTTAAGAAAAAACTAAGCCATAGATGGACCTGGCGTTCACCCGACCAGAAAATCAGGAACGAAATTGATTTCATAATGATAAATAATTATAAGCAAATAACTAACCTGGAAATACTAAGCAATATTCACTTCCCTTCTGATCATAGACTAGTTAGAGCAACAGTGCTGTTAAGAAATCCACCAAAGAGTAGAAAGAACTTTTCAACACTACCAAAGTTTCCGACGACTGAAATAGAAATTACAGAATACAAAAAAAACTTAGAAACAAATCTAGGAACTAAACATTTCAACCTAGCCGACACTCAATCCTACTATAACTTCATAGAAAAGAACATATCAGCGAGCCTACAATTGAAAGACGTAGATGAAGTAAAAGAACATAAGATTTTCACTGGACATACAATACAATTAATCAACAGACGCACTGAATGAATCCATACCAAGCAGAAAACAAGAAAAATGAAAGCAGAACTTAGTATAATATATAAAAAAACATATAGATCTATTAGGAAAGACTATCATAACCATAGACAGGAAGTAATTACCAGGAACATCAATAAATTTAGAAATCCCAAAAGAGCCTACAAAGAGCTGTCTACGCACAAATTATGGATACAGGAACTCGTACAAAACTCAGTCACAACGAATTCAAGGACAGATGTTATAGAACATGCAACTAACTTCTACAAGAAATTATACCGCAAAAGAAGTTTTAGTGATAACGAAATACAAACCAACAATTATAATGGTTTTGAAAATATAACACCAATTGAATATTCAGAAGTTTACGAACAAATTAAAAGATTAAAAGATGGAAAGAGCCCTGGTCCAGACGGACTATACAACGAAGTACTTAGTCTAGGGGCTCTCATTTTAACTCCCCACGACGAGACTTTTAATATGATAATCGATACAGAAACCATACCAGAACAATGGCGGACATCCGACATAATCCTCTTATTTAAAAAAGGGAATCCCGCAGATGTAGGGAATTATAGACCCATCAGCTTATTATCAAGCATATATAAACTGTTCTCCTCCATCCTCCTAAAGAGAATAACACAGAGCATTGACAAAACGCAGCCAAGAGAACAAGCAGGCTTCAGATCAGGATTCAGCACAATGGACCATATTCATACGGTAGAACAAATTATAGAAAAATGCCGAGAATTTAACCGTCCCTTATACGTAGCCTTTATTGACTACAGCAAAGCCTTTGACAGCGTCAGCCATTGTTCAATTTGGAATGCACTGCATTACTCAGGTGTCAATCAAAAATATATTAATATCCTAAAGTGTATCTACGCAAACAGCACAAGCAGGATAAAACTAGAAACTAGAGGAGACGAAATCAAAATAGAACGTGGTGTCAGGCAAGGCGACCCATTGTCGCCGAAACTCTTCATCGCAGTACTAGAAAGTATATTTCGGAAACTTAACTGGTCAAACCAAGGGCTGCTAGTGGATGGCGAATATTTAAACCATCTGAGATTTGCGGATGACATAGCTGTAATTGCTGAAACGCCAAGAATCATCGAGAATATGATGAAACAACTTGACCATTACAGCTCCAAAATTGGCTTAGAAATGAACCAACATAAAACCAAGATACTTACTAACAGCTACAAATATCCCATCATAATTAGAGGTAATAATATAGAATACGTTGACGACTACATATACTTAGGAAAACAAATATCATTTAAAAAGACTAACAACGAAGATGAAGTATCCAGAAGAATCAACGCGACCTGGAAAAAGTTTTGGACATGGAAAGAAATCCTAAAAGGAAATTATGAACTACGTCTGAAAAAAGTTGTTTTTGACACATGTCTCTTACCATGCTTGCTTTATGGATGCGAAACTTGGACATTCACAAATAAAGTTAAGCAAAAAATAAGATGCGCCCAAACAGCCATGGAAAGAAGCATGCTAAAAATTAGAAAAATACAAAAAAATAAAAATGAACATATCAGACAAAAGACAAAAATCACTGACGCTCTTAAACATGCACTCACACTAAAATGGAGGTGGGCTGGCCACATCTCACGATACACAGATAAAAGATGGACAATACAGACCACACGATGGAAAGGCCCAAGTGGAAAAAGAAAAATTGGTAGACCGAAGAGAAGGTGGGCTGATGATATAACACAGATAGCTGGGAAAGACTGGCTAAAACTAAGTAAGGACAGAGATTCCTGGAGAAGACTGGAGGAGGCCTTCACCCAAAATGGGGTCCATATTTCAAAACTCACTAACCACTAATACTACTAACATTAATACTAACACCACTATAACAATTACTTATACGTTTATCCTAACTCACTAACGACATTTGTATTGTAACTTGAAATATGGAAATAAAAGGCTTTATTATTATTATTATGTTTCTCGTTTAGAATTCACGGGTTCAAAAGAACCCGGTCCTTTGGAAGGCTTGCGTGGGGACACAGGTCCAACACGTAGAGGCCCCTTAGAGAATATAAAAATGTTTTACTGTGACGCAATAGCCGGGATCCATCTCTGGGTAACCACAGGTAATTGCCCAGAGATGGTCGCCGGTTAATGCGTAGGAACTATGGAAAATGTGGAAATCTAAACTAGGACTATGGAATGGAATTTGGATGGACTGCTACTGGGCTATTGAGTGAGACTAACGGACGTCCGCCTTTACAATAGTCTCAAATTGAATGGTTGGCGGACGGTGACTCGCCTCCCACTAGATGGGCCCCCACAAAGCGGCGTAGTGCCTTGGGCGCAACATCGGCGAGGTCGGCTAAGGGTGTAGAGAGGTGTGCACCGGTTTCACCATCACGAGGAGCTCGTGAGCGGGTTTCCCCGCTATTACGCAGATTGAGCACTTCCACCCTTTCGAGCATATAGCTCTTGCGCTCCACTCTGCCGGCCAATAAAGGCAAGCCAGAGGCGGGGGATAGATTACAATTCCCCTCCGGAGGACTCAGGTCCGTGGGGTCGCCACTCCCCAACAGCTCGCCACAAGCTGCCCTGCGGGTTTATTATTATTATTATTATTATTATTATTATTATTATTATTATTATTATTATTATTATTATTATTATTATTATTATTATGTTCTACCATGCCGTATAAATATCATACATTTTGTGAAATTCGTATTGCTTGATAAGCAAAATAAAAGTTTCTATATACACTTCTCAGTTTTATATTTTTTTTCATATATTTTTTATGTATGAATATCCAATTTTGCTCATATTATGCCATAATAGACTTTAGCCATTAATAGACTTTCAAATTATTATGTTGCATTATTATTTTGTATAAAGCATCTCTGCGCAACAAAAAGAATCATATATAATACATATTTATATGTAAATATATTCGTATTTTACCGTTTGAATTGAGTGTAATTTATCAAATACCTTAATATATTTAGGTTAAAGTCCAAAGTTTTTTTTGTGTAAAATTGAAAACGGAGTTATTGTTATTTTCGTCTTTCTCGCAAATACATAAAAAAAATGTAGCTAAAAAAGATAAAAGTGTACAAGAGGCACATAAATACGGCGCTCATGAATAGATACAGATCCTTAAACGAGTAGGCTCTCATTAAACTTAAGCCACAACATTTTAGACAAAATGCTTGAATAAATCAACTTTCTTTATACTTTTCATCGTACAACCTAGTAAATTTATCATCATTTCTCTTAAGTGAAGAAATAAAAATGTAAACCATTGTTACAAGCTATCTTCAGGTAACTCGAAATGACGTTGTTTAAATTAGAGACACACATCCTTAAGTAAGAATAAGAAGTTTGTTTAAAATATATGTATTATAATTCTTAGTATTATTTCGTCGTTTTCAAATATTTTTATGAAATAAACTACGTTAATACGTAGGCATAACATGTTTGTAGCGTGTTGTCGAAATACTAATTATTTCGACGTTCATCTTTCGACATACTAACACAATAGATTTTTCTTAATTGTAAAAATAATTAAATTATATTAATTATTGTTACAACAGTTTTTCATAATCAGTTAAGAAAAATCTATTAAACACAATATTTTTTTAAGCTTTACGCTGTATTTCGCATATAACATTGTAGGCAGAAGTAACCTAGTATTAAGATACGTCGTTCCCCATTTTCCGCTGAATTTTAGGAAATTGGCGGAACTCAACGCTGCACTTTGCCTTATTACCAGAGCGAAGAAATTAAAATATTAATTTATTCCTCTGAGTGGGAATTAAATCCCCAATCGTCGCATTTACAGTCAAAAGTTTGCGCCACTGCGCCACAACGGCGTCAATATAAAGATGATATTTTAACTTAATTTATTCAAGTAAAAAACATAGTTTGAAATAATAGACACTTGTTCGTAGGACGCCATTGGCGTTTAATTAAAATCAAGAAGAGTTCTAAGCTAAAATATTACTTGTACCGATTGGAACGTTTTAATTGGCATTAAAAATAGCTCTGAACTGTACGAGAAGAAAGTTTTAAAGATAAGAAGTAAATAATTTTAACGAAGTATTGGCTACAGAGACTTTATTTTAATAGATATTGTAAATAAAAAAATAAAAATTAGCTTCACGCCATATCCCGCACACAGCAGGGTAGGCAGAGGGAACCTAGTGTTAAGACACTCCGTTCCCCACTTTCTGCCGAATTCTGGAGGCATTGCGTGTTGAGTGGCAGAACTCAACGCCGCGCTTAACCTCGACACCAGAGCGAAGAAATGGAAATATACATTTTAAGTAAATATTTCATCTCCTCGAGTAGGGATCGAACCCACAACCAGTCGGTTTTACAGTCACACCTCGTGCCGCTGCGCCACGACCGGCCTCAATAGATATTGTAACGTTAGTATATCAGTTACGATAGATCAAATATAACACACTGACTATTGAGATCATTGTAGTACAATTGGGAAGGGAAAGAGAAAACAAATTATATAGTATTTATCTAGTGACGGCGTTATAAAACACGCAAAGTTTCTGAAAGTAACAAAAAATGAACAACGAATGACGAACGGGCGGCTCTTTAGACATAGACAGTGTTTTTTAATTATTGGTCGTAGCTATGTTACAAAATTACATATAAATCCACCTAAAATATACCTATAAATAACTTAGAAAATGTAAATTGCATAAATCTTGAAAGAACATTAAAGTTTTCTACAAAATTGTCCATAATGTTAGAGCGCGGTTATACGATTTAAAATCATATGCATCATTGAACTTGGAGCAGAGATAGAATGTTCGAGATAGATATATAGAAAGAAGACAGCTGCAGGGCGGGTCGTTTATTATTGTCAAGAAATCACCCCCAACCCGCGCCGCGGTGCGGATATACAGTATAAAAATTCGATAACAAATTGCTTATGGTTTGGTTTTATTTTACCAAATAAAAAATTGTAGATTGTTTTGACCTATATTTTACTTGTTTTTAAGGTTCTGTACCCAAATGGTAACACGGGTTCCTATTACTACGACTCCGCTGTCCGTCCATCCGTCTTTCACTTGATCGTTTCTCATGAACTGTGAGAGACGGTTGAATTTTTTTATAACAACAAATACTAAAAAACAGAATAAAATAAATATTTCGGGGCCTACCATACAACAAACGTGATTTTGTGCTCATTGTTATAAATAATGGTACAGAACCACACGTGTGCGAATCCTACTCGTACTTGACTGGTTTTATTTTTATTTTCTTATATTTTGGCACAGTAGAACTTAGATGATTTAAGAAACATGAATCACTTAATTTTTACTCTTTGAGATCACATAAAAATAATTTAACTATTTTAAGTAAACCCAATGAATATTTCTGAACAAATTGTCTGCAAAACTGATTTTTGTGTAAGGATTAGGCGTTACTCTAGTAGATTAATATATATATATATATATATATATATATATATATATATATATATATGTGTGTGCGAAATAACTAAGTACAACCTTGCTATATGAATATGCTTTATTTTTAAGCTTAACTAAGGGTTTGGCTTGAAGTTAATGTGTATGTCTTTTTTTCCTCTGTCGATTTGCACTTTTCGCCCAATTTAGATGACATAGCGTTTTGGTAGAGATTCTTCAGCTTCACGCTGTATCGCATACGCATACAGCAGGGTAGGCAGAGGGAACCTAGTGTTAAGACACTCCGTTCCCCACTTTCTGCCGAATTCTGGAGGCATTGCTTGTTGAGTGGCAGAACTCAACGGTGCGCTTAACCTCAACACCAGAGCGAAGAAATGGAAATATAAATTTAAGTAAATATTTCATCTCCTCGAGTGGGGATCGAACCCACAACTAGTCAGTCGGTTTTACAGTCACACTTCGTGCCGCTGTGCCACGACTGGCCTCGTAGAGATACTTACTACCACAATTTGTTGTTTCTAGAGCGACGAAATGAAAATATATGATTTAATAAAAAGCAAAGTCAGACTACGTCATTAATAATATATATCAATGACGAGAAAAAATAAACCCGAAATATCCGTAGGCAACCAAAAATATAAAAAATCTATATATCCATTTGAAAAGTTGCGAAGTTACGCGAGTGCAATTATAAGACGATTGTCATTTTGTGCTATTGATCTCGAATTTTATATAAAAATATATCTAACGAAATAAGGACTAAACAAAAAAATATATATATTTAAGTCACTCTTTTCAAGTTTTTTAGACCTTTTTAGTAAATTTAAGTAAAAACTACTATACGTCCAATAAAAAAAACAATCAATATATTACCAATTTTTATAAGAATATATTTTAGCCTTCACTCAATATGTTAAAGAAAGTTCAACAAAAATCACCTAATTTTTCTCTTCTTTTTCTCATTTAGACAAATTAATGTAATTTATCTTCCTAATTATAACTTACTTACATATAAATTATAAAGGAAAATAACAGGTATAAGTATATAGGTATATATATGTCCAAAACACTTAGAGCGCCCCTATTTTACCGGTAGGTTAATATAATTTGCTAAAACGGATGTTCCTGTCACCGCCATCGTTTCAAACGTGTAATTATATAAAATGGCATCAATAATGCTTCCATACGTTGCACGTCGTAATTAAACATTATTCAGTTAATTCGTGTATGATATTTAAATAAGGATGTACCATATTAACATTAATTATTGTAAATGTCAAAGAGTTTATAATTATTTTTTTATGTTGTAAAGTTACCTTACCTGCTTACATAAAAGATTAATTTAGATTTAGTGTATCTTTTTAATGCACAAAAAATATATTCTACATCTATATATACAAAAGAACATGTACCTGACTGACTGAGGTAAGACGCACGCACAGCCGTAACCGCTGTGCGTAGAAACGAGAAATTTGGACATCCACTAAGAAGGGATTTTGAAAAATTTGAACTCTAAAGGGATGAAATAAAGGTTGAAAGTTTGTATGGTTTTTTTTTAAATCGGAACGATTTTTATAAAGTTTGAAATTCAGAGTCTTAAAAACATTTCATTGAACACGTATATTATGGTTTTGTAGAATTTACCCCCTAAGGGTGCAAATAAGGGTTTGAAAATTTGTATGGAAAAATTTTTAAATCACCATCGATTTTTATAAAAAAATAAATTCGGACTGTTAAAAATATTTTATTGAACACGGGTTTCGTGGTTTTTTTTTAGAATTCACCCCTAAGGGTGCAAATAAGCGGGCAAAGCCGCACGCGCCCACTAGTAATATGAATAAAAGGGTAGATAGACAGTGAAAACCTTGTCATAAGACGCTCCGCCCATTTTTCGGGATATTTATATATTTTTTATATTTGAGAGCGGAACTCAGCACCGCGCTTTGTTCGTATAATTATATCAATATGTAATTATACAAACTACACGAAATCAAAGCTTGATTTAATACATTTAATAATCAAAACGGTAAAAATAATGATTCCGTTATAAGTCTTAATATTGTAGGACATTTTCGTTAAAAACATCATCGTACAAGTATGATTTTGGTCTTTTTCCTTAACCCTTTCAGACCTGGCGTACACAAATGTACACATAAAATATAAAAAATTGTTTTGGTATTTATTTCGCTACAAGTGCAATTGAGAACGCTTGTGTTCATTTGTCCACATTATAAACTACAGAAATATATACTATTAACGCCATCTCTTAGCATTTTTTGTGACTTTTTCGACACAATTCGATCAGTGGCTGACCGAAGTTGGAGCTAAGTAGGTAAGCTCGTTATTTTTATTTCTAAAAAATATCAAATAGCTAAATATACGCACTGCAAAAATATGAATTGATGTGTTATATTCCTAAGGTCATAAGTAACATATAATTTGAGTTTGTTATTCTATTTTTGTATCAATTATCACAATTTTTATATTTGTACACAAATGTACACATCAGGCGTAAACGATGTTTTTACGATTGCTGAAGTATTCTAGTTATATTCGAAAAATCTATTTTGAATATGTTTATAACTATATTATTAATGTTGATGTTATCGATGCTGTATACAATATATGTCATATGTTGAGCTAATATATTTTTTTTACATTTTCAGATAAAAAAACCTTGAAATGTTTTCACCGGATGCTTCGAAAGCCCTATTTGCTGGAACTCTTTCCGATTTAGAGCTATCGTCTGATGACGAAGAACCGTTTGGATTTACATCTGAAAGAGATTTGCTGTCTGTTCGAGTTGGTGCAGATGTCATCAATCAAAACCAACGAGAGGTATTCCCACCCGACACTGACGAAGATGAAGGGCCCAGCTCATTGTGTATTGAACCGAATCATCCAGGAGCTACTGACACCTGCGACGAAGTGGTTCTCGAAGTACCACCGACAACAGAAATAGAGGCCTCTCATGAAGATATTCTTCATAATATTACGCCTAAACAAAACATTAGGTGGAGACACAGGGAACTCCTAAACACAATCTCATCAGATTCGTTTCCACCAATATCAATTGAGCCTACAGTTGCTGCCCCACTGGATTATTACTTTCGATACGTACCAAAACAATTATTTCAAATGATGGCTGAAATGACTAACATATACGCAATACACTCAAATAAACCCAGGTATAAACCCACTACTACACAAGAAATAGAAATATTATTTGGGTTACATTTAGCTACTGGCATATTTAGCTATCCTTGCTTGAAAATGTACTGGGAAACAGGCATCAGCATACCCTTGTTCTCAGAGAATATGGCTCGGGATCGCTTTTTTGAATTGCGGAATAATTTACACCTCGTTGACACTATAATAATACCAGCTAGTTGCAAAGATGCATTTTACAAAGTTCGACCTATATTTGATACTGTTAGGAATCGATGTTTAGACTTACCTCTGGAAAAAGAACTTTGCGTTGATGAGCAGATGGTTCCTTTCACTGGGAAACATGTTGCCAAACAATACATAAAAGGTAAACCTTGTCCATGGGGGCTTAAGATATTCTTTTTATGTAGTAAACATGTGCAAGCCTATGATTTTCTACTTTATCAAAGCTCTAGTCCAGAACTTGATAATAATTTGACAAAAAAAATTGGATACGGTGCAGCTATTGTCCTTCATCTCACTAAGAGAATTGGAGAAAGCAAGGGCCACGAGCTGTACTTTGACAACTACTTCTCGTCATATCATTTATTACAAATTATGAAACGAAAAGGCGTTATGGCTGCATGCACAGCTCGTATAAATAGATTCGCCAACCCGTCGCTACTAAGCGATAAAGAAATTAATAAAAAGCCTCGAGGATTTTCTCAGGAGGTAAGTAGTTTTGACGAAGATGTTACTGTGGTCAAGTGGCTGGATAATAAGATTATCCATCTTGCTTCCAATTTTGTCGGTATTGGTGAAAAAGACTTAGTCAAGAGGTGGTCTAAGAAAGACAAGAAATTTATTGACGTCGAACGCCCCGAAGTGGTCAGGAAATATAATCACGCAATGGGGGGAGTTGACCTATTAGATCAACGCATGAGCTACTACAGGACGTTCATAAAATCAAAAAAATGGACTCTTCGTATGATATTTCATGCTTCTGATTTAGCTGTAGTGCAGGCGTACCGAGAGTACCAAACTGACAATGCGTTGCTAGGCATACCAAATAATAAACAACTCACGTTGCTTCACTTTCGTCGGCAGCTGGCTGAAAGTCTGGTATTGAGTAATAAAATTATCATCGGTAAAAGAGGACGGCCCAGTAGCAGTAGCCCAATACCTCAAATTATTCCAAGAAGGCCAGGAGAGGTTCGCCCTGTAGCGGATATAGCAAAAGACGGTGTTGGGCATTTCCCTGCACATGATGAGGGGCTTGGGACACGCTGCAAAATGGTTGGATGCAAGGGAAGAACCAGGATTAAATGTATAAAATGCAAAGTTCATCTTTGCCTTACTAAAGATAAAAACTGTTTCTTAACATTTCATACGTAAACTTATGAAACATGCTTCTTGAATGGGGCGAATGACTGATTTACCTATATGCCAATTATTTACCTATCCCAAAGAATCTTTTTTGTTAATAATTATAAGAATTGTACTTAAGTTATGTTAATTTTATAAAAATAATTAATATTTCCTAATAAAAACATTTAGAAATTAAACTTTTTATAATTACAATGAAACGCCCTTAAACACTAGTCTATTGATAACGTAGGACGGATGTGCACATTTGTACACAAAAAGAAAAACTATTTTTTCTTAAAAACCTGACAACCAGGATTTTTTTCATAATTTTCTCCTTATTGTTTTAATTCTACTCTAGCTACAATTTTTTTTTTTTAATTTTTTGGACAAAAAAAAATATTTAGGTCTGAAAGGGTTAAAATGATTTACTCTTCATTTTCATATAAACATAGAAGGCATTTACAATTGTTTTTTATGTTATTCACTTAACTCAAAATCTAATGTAATTCCATTTAAAAATTTTAATTAAAAGTAGCTTGTAAGCAAATTTGTAACAAAAATTATGAACTTGAAAAGGAATTTCTCTTGTATTTTAACTTTTCACGCTGAAAATTTTATATTTCCATGAAGGCTGAAACTCGTGTATGACACGACCCATGGCACTTAACATTTTTGCATTTCTATCAAAAAAATATCTACTTTTTATCAGCAAAATTGTTCGCGCGAATATTCTTTGTACTGAAAATGGAACCTTTTATAATTTTGTCGATAATTTGGTGTCATAAAATTTTAACGAATCTCTTGTATTGATCGGTTGGACAAAATAATCTTAACCTAGTAATCAGTTTTTAACCACAATAAGTAAATAAAAAAAAAATCAGCTTTACGCTGTATTCCGCACACAGCATGGTATGCAGAGGGAACCTAGTGTTAAAACACTCCGTTCCCCACTTTCTGCCGAATTCTGGAGGCATTGCGAGTTGAGTGGCAGAACTTATCGCCGCGCTTAACCTCGACACTACAGCGAAGAAATGGAAATATACATTTGAGTAAATATTTCATCACCTCGAGGGGGGATCGAACCCACAACCAGTCAATTTTACACAGTCACACTTTGTGCCGCTGTGCCACGGCTGGGCTCTAAGTCTGGTTATATTAACTATATCTATATTGATATTACCTATTTGGTTGCAGAACCTAACGCCGCCATTTTTCTTATCAGATTTTGTTAAATAAATCAAAATTTCTCTCTCTGACCGTAATCTGATATTTTTAAACTGCACTACGGAAGTGTCGAATAAAATACAAAGAGGAAATACCACAGACGTGCATACATATAAATGTATGTATTTTAAAACAAAAGCAAGATATTCGTTTCAACTTTTTGCCTTCCACTCTGTAGAAAGAGCTAGATGCGATTTTCATGTTTGCAATTTTGCAGTGGAGTACGATTCTGTATAACACCGTGACTTACTCAGCGCGGTAATAAGCACTCGCTCGTTGGCGCGTGTTTCTAATTTATTTCTGCTGCTTGCCGAAAAAATTTCTTTTTTTTTAGCTTCACGCTGCATACTGCACATATAAGAGAAGAGATAAGGAACCTAGGAACCTACTGTTAAGACATTCTGTTCTTATTATGACACTTCCTTCTCCCACTTCCCACCTCATTCTCGAGGCATAATTCAACATCGCGCTTTGTCTTGTTACCAGAGTGAAGAAATCAAAATATTAAATATGTCGTTAGTCCAATGCGGAATTGAAGATATAAAAAATTTATTTACGTTGTTTTTATACTCAGTAAAAAAAACAATTGCAAAATAAAATCCTTAGGTTTAAAAATAATCAGTGAGTGGCTCGTGGATATTTTATTCTAACCGCCATCAAAACTACAACGCCTTAGCCTTTGTTCTATGAAATACTGATTCTATAGGAAACTTCTTTGTACAAGCCAAGCTTATTGTTGCTAAACTATAAAACATGGCTTATCTTGACGTGTAATTGTATGAAACTACTCACTTTTAGTTCGCGACTTCGATTGTTAACTTCGTGAGTATTATATTACGTTTATTTTATAAATAAATCTGTAGAATAATAAATTATTAATTTACTTGAAATTGCTATCAATATTTGAATATATGCATTTTAATGCAGTATTTAAAAACGTTAAGAATTTTTGAGTAGAATGTGATTTTGATCGTTGCTTAAGTTCACTCCCCTGCCATTTTCATATATTAAATCCCACACAGAAAAATTTTGATATATCATAATATATAGCACAGAACAAATACTAAGTAGTATATAAAATAACATGAAGCGTATAACGCAATTTCATATATATCCTTAATATTGTGTGGTAAGTGGAATAATATAGATATATGATATGGAAATGAACTACGATAGTGATATACGTTGGATATTGCATTACTATCATTAGTGTTGTCAACGTTTTAAATAATATATTTGTTTTTAAGCACTTATTACACTAAATATATAGAATTTATAAGACTCCATTTGCAATTTCGTTAAAATGATAAAGAAATTAGGTCTTAAAACAAATAAGTATAAAAATACAACACTACATTTAATTTTGTATTAAACATAGAAAAAGTATAATATATAGTTAAGTTACTTTATTAAACTGAAATCATAGGTATGTCTTACATTCTCTTAATTTTACGTTTCATTTGATATGAAAAAAGTTTGTGCAACCCAATTTCATTCTCAAGAGTGAAAACCAATAACAGTTTCTACGTCAATCACAAACAAGGTAAACTATTTCTAGTTTTAAATTTGAAAGCTACTATAAAATACTTTGGGAATACCTAAAAAGTATATAGTAGAAGAATTTGTTATTAAATAAATTCTTATTTAACAACAATTCTTAATTCTTAAGCCAATTCGTAATTCTTTCAATTTCTATTTTATTATTATATATTATTTTAATTTTACGGAGTGGCCTAACACTAAGTTTTTTTTGCCTACCGCATTTTATATACGTGTGATTAAAAATTTAAATATTTATACACAGTACAGTAAAAATCCACGACCAATTTCAAGTGAGGCCAGTTGTAGCGCAGGGTCACGCTTATGCGGTTGTAAGGTGACTCTGATAACGAAGCAAAGCGCGGCGTTGAGTTTCGCCACTCGACCCGCAATGCCTCAAGATTAGGTTTTCAGCGCGATACATCGTGAAGCTAAGAAAAAGTAAGTAATCTGCAACACATATTTCAAACAAACACATTTCAGTTAGCAAGTCTTGCAAAGTAAATATGTAAAAACCCTTTGACTTCTAGTAGGTAGGTTAGGTTAAGCAAAACAGCCATTTTTTAAACTACAACAAAGCAATGAGACGGTTTTGTTAAGTTACTTCTTAATTATATAAGAATACTCTTGGTCTATTCAGGTTTATGGTATCTTGGAGCTCAGAAAAAGTTAAGCTTCTAAAATAACGCATTCAAAAGATTCTAGCTTACGTATCTTTTTTGCTGCATTTCGTATAAAATTCGCCGCGTAATCAAAATTTATAGAATACTTCCCGCGGACCTCAGTTATGAAATTTCTTAAAAAATGAGAACATTTATAAAAGATAAGGAAAAAATCTTAAAAACAAAAAAAAATTGCGTACCTATTTTTTTGGTAAAAAATCATTACAAATTTAAATTAGCCAAATTTATTTCCCTGCGAAATCAATTGTTTTTGTTGGGGTATTTCCCGTTGACCTACAATTGTGAAATTTGGCAAGAAGTGAATTTGGCTCTTAGAATAACTTTTGAAAAATCCATTTCAGGAAATTTACATTTAAATAAAAAAACAAACTAAATTAGTAGTATATTTCATACAAAATGCTGATATATAAACAAAAATTAATTAACTTTTATAAGTTTTATTTCCCGTTGACCTACAACTCTGAAATTGTTAGGTTAGTTTTACAATTGTTTCTGATATTATAGTAATCACAAGTCCCTTTTAGGTTAGCTCTCAATGTCGGATCTTGAGTTATCAAGATACCCATAAAGCTAAGGAGGGAATACGTTCAATGATATATTTCTATCAGTATAATCTGCCATCTCCATAGTTTCAAGGATGGAAGTATATTTTCCCAAAAACTTGTAGTTCTAACTACTTTATAGTTTACATCGTACATACTTATTCAAATTTGTTTACAATTTTAGCTACACTATTAATATTTTATGAAAAAATCTACGTTATTTCAAAGCAAGGATTATAATTTACCGTTTCTTTTTACAGTTTAAACAGAAATGAATATCAAATATTTTAGTCTACGGTCTCTGCGAGCACAGAAAAAAAACAAGTTTCTAAGTCCACGCAATCAAAGGATACGAGCATTCATGAATCGTTTTTCCTGCATTTTGTATTATCAAAACCTAAATTTGGCACGAAGTGAGAACTTACAATATAAATAAAGAAAAAAATCCGAAAAGTGAAAATTTATTGGTATTAAGTAGAAAAAAACTTTACAAACTTACATTTGTAGCAAACTTATATTTATAAAACTTTTATAAATTATACTTCTTGTTGATCTGCAATCCAGAAATTGTTACGGAAGCCACAGTGAGCGAGTCCGACTCGCACTTAACTGGTCTTTTTATTCTCCAAATTAGACTAGAACAGATTGTTAGCGTCATTGCGGGCGTTTATTGTACTGTTTTGTCACTGCTACGAGATGTCGCGCTACGAGCTATACGTAGCTGGATGCCAATTTACCAGATTGAGACAGATAGCACTGTCGCAGAAAATACCTTGTGAAGTATTCCCGTTTGATGGTCTACCACGTCAGCTAGATTAGACCTATTACAAACGTCACCTACGTTTGTTAGACTTTAGGAAGAAATATAGGGTTTTAATTATTTTTAGGATTCCGTATCAATAGGAAAAAAAGTCTCGGTATGTGGGTCGCATTTGATCGGTTTTTAATTTAACTCTTTATATTATATAAACGATTGTTTAGAGATTCTCATTGTCTTTTGTTTAGAGGTAAGCCAGTGGGAACAAAACAGTTTTCAGTTCCACATATAAAAGTTAAGTGCATATGAAAGAAGATAGTAATCATAAACAAATATTTGCTCTACGTATATTATAATATATTTATAATTATTTATTATAAATGTAGATGTTCATATGCAACAAGTTTGACAGCGCATTTTTAATAAATTTATTTAAAAATAAATTGTATTATTACGCGAGTACTCGATAAAATTATTTGAACATTTATACAAGCACTCTGTAATAGGCAGTTAGTTTCAAGAATATATGCTTTATAAAGATAATAAATCTTTTGAAAATGGAGGACATATACAACTAAAAATATAAACCTAAACGTTATATCACAAAATGTAAAGTAAGCTATATAAAACAAGTCCTGATACAACTCCGCTACCGCTTTACAATCTTACACTGCATAACTTATCGAGTTTCACAATGTTCTGCCTTGGAAATTAGGTAACGGATGGATCAATCGAAGCCCACGCCTTATTGTTCATTTCTGTACTTTGAAGCTGATTATTTTTCATTATAATACTTTATGTAATTATATTATTAATATTATTAATAAGCATAGTATATAAAATGAGGTCAGTCGTTACGCAGATGCACAAAGTGTACAATCGACTGGTTTTGGGTTCGATCCCCACTCGACGAAATTAAATTTTTGGGTTCGATCCGCACTCGACGAAATTAAATATTTAATTACATTTATATTTTCATTTCTTAGCTCTGGTGTCGTATTTTTATAGCAGGGTAAGTAGAGAAAACTTAATATTAAGACACTCCGTTCCCCGCACAAGCATGTATAGTTTTATATTTTATTTTAAAAGGCTTCGCTTGCTAGCTCCTGCTTGTTTTAATGGTAAAAATACTCTTTGAACGTATGTGATTGTTTTTACGTACATAATATCATAGATTTTTCACTACTGTACCGTTATCTATCAACATTCATTCGGCATTCGTCATTATCCCATTCTTATGTCATTATCTCATTGCTTATAAAAAAGCAAAGTTTTATTTTTTTAGATAGGGGGAGACTTCAGTTGACCTTCGAAAACACAGTATCAAAGATACTGGAGGAAGATCACGTAAAAAGCATGAGGACCCACCGAAGGGCATGTATGAAGCGGTCGATGACAGTGGACGAGGCGAAAGTGGTATGTAGAGACAGTAGCGTTTGTCGCTCCGTTCTCTCTGACTACCCCGCTAGGGATAAAGCGTGAAGTTAAGTTAAGTAAGTGAAGTATTGTTTTTAATATGATAAAGCAGTTTTTTTTAATGGGCGGCCAGTCGTTGCGCAGCGGTACAAAGAGTGACTGAAAACTGTAAACGTGACTGGTTGTGGATTCGATATGAACTCGATCCATTGAAATATTTATTTAAATTAATATTTCTATTTCTTTGCTCTGGTGTCGAGGCCAAAGCGGGACATTTAGTTCCGCCACTGCCTCCCATGCAATTTCTCCAGAATTCGGCGGAAAGTGGGGAACGGAGTGCCTTAAAACTGGGTTCCCTCTGCCTACCCTGCTGTTTGCGAAAATAGCGAGAAATTGATTATTATTATTATTAATAATACTAAGAAACTTTAAATGGAAATAGAACCAACAACTGTCGCATATACAGCTAGTCTAGGTCTCAGTGCTACGACGGAGCTACGAAGCTACGCGAGCATATATAAACCAATTATTACTTAAAGAATATCCTTTTCCTGTTCTTTCCCTTCGATTATGAACACATTAAATATATTAAACACACAAAATATATTTTAATTACAAATAATCATGACCAGTACTAAAAAAAATTAAATCTCTTGCGCGCTTAATAATAAAATAGTTTTAGATTTTTTTTTTATCAGAGTAGGCAGAATGAACTTAGTGTTAAGATACTCCATTCTCATTAAGCCACTTTTGTTCTCCACTCTCCGACTGATAATATAATCTTAGAAATAAATCTTAATGCTGCAAATAAATATTTGCTAAAAAAATATATTTAATCATTAAAATTCAATCATGAAATTGATAAATATTAGCACAAGTTAGAAGATATAGCAAAATCTCTTACGACGTCCTTAAATTTAGAAACCACGGATTTATATCTCAGAGCCCCCGCCGCTTCTAACGAAATATATTCAGGTTCAATGAAAAATTTGCTAGCGACTGTGGCTTTTTATTGGTATTGTTATTAAAAAGAGCACCTACCTCGATAGAAACTTTTTTCATTAGACAATACAGCCATAATAATGCTGTATTAATATTTGAATAAAAATATATAAAAATGATTTAAGTTTAATGGATGAATATATTTTTATTATATAATATAAAATGTATAGCGGTTTTTGTGAAATACGCTATTTAATAATATTTTATATTTTTAATTATGAAGTGAAATTAAATTTCCAAAATTTTGTGGAATAATTGTCCAAATTTATTTACACTTAAGAAGATATACAAAGAGAATAATTTTACACACTCACAGAAGGAAAGAAAGAATTTTAAAGAAATAGTAAAAGAAACAGATAAGCAAAACAGATACGTATTAGCAAGAAGATAAGGCTTAAAATTGAATACAAGCAAGGAGTACAATATTAAAACAAGTGAACGTCGCAAGCGATAGTAGCCGACTCTTTACTCGTAGCTAGCAAGCAGGCTACGTCACGCACAGCAAAAAAACTCGAAACAAGTTTGTCATGCGAATGCGCTGCGTGCGGATGAATTATAATAAATATAAATATTAACACTTTAGTTTTAAGTAAATTTGAAAATAAAACGTAGTGTAAGAATATAATGTAAATATAGAATAAAATAGTTTTAGTTATTATTATGATTATGAATTAATTTTATTAAAAGATAATATTCACTACAGTACTCCCCCCCAGAGACCTGGTTAAGGGCGATAGTAGTCTGGAAATCTAACTCTTCTTCCGCTTCGTGTCCGCTTTTCAAGTTTCTGCTCCACATCAGACTGAGACTGAGAGATTGCCTTTGGTGCAGTAACTGGTCGGTTTAATACAGGAACGGCCTCTCGCGTAACATATGCGGGCTTGAACCTGTCCACACTCACGTTGTTAGGCTTACCAGATATGTCTATCTGAAAATATTTAGGCGTCCTTTTAAGAACCTTGTACGGGCCTGCATATGGTGGTTCCAGTGGTTTGCGGACGTGGTCCTGCCGTAAAAAAACATGTGTCGAGTCTGCAAGGTCGGCCGGCATATGAAAAGGACCTGTCCTATGCCATGACGTGGGCTTCGGCGAGAGTCGTGCCATACTAGCACGAAGACGAGTAACCAGATTTGTGATATCACCTGTCTTGTAATCTTCAGAGGGTGCGAGAAATTGTCCTGGAAGACGAAGGGGCTCCCCGTAAACCAGCTCAGCTGCTGAAGCCTGAATGTCGTCCTTCCAGGCGCTACGGATGCCCAGCAGCACTAACGGCAGTGCTTCCGTCCAGGTTGAAGAGGGATGGCACATGATAGCTGCTTTTAGCTGCCGATGGAGTCTCTCGATCAAGCCGTTGGAAGCTGGGTGATATGAAGTGGTTCTAAAATGATGTGCACCAATCATGGCTGATAGTGCCCTGAAGAGATGCGACTCGAATTGACGTCCCCTATCGGTTGTAATTCGAAGAGGGCAACCAAATCTTGCTATCCAACCAGAGAGAAGGGCGGCAGCACAGGAATCAGCTGTGATGTCTTTGAGTGGGTATGACTCAGGCCATCGTGTGAAACGATCGATGACTGTAAGGCAATACCTGAAATCAGACGAAATTGTTAAAGGTCCGATAATGTCGAGGTGGATGTGTGCAAACCTCGACGTAGGAGTTGGGATTGAGGATAAGGGAGCAAGGGTATGACGGTGAACTTTGCTCTTTTGACAAAGTATACACTCTCGTGTCCACTCTCTACAGTCCTTGCGAATCCCTGGCCATACGAATCTCTGTGTTACCAGCCGCACTGTAGCTGTCCTACCAGGATGGCTCAAGCTGTGTAACGCTTCAAAAACTTGTCGGTGAAATTTCTCAGTAATGAACGGGCGTGGAGAAGACATTGATACGTCACAGTAGATCTTATGGTTAGAGTCTGGCAAATCTACCTTAACCAGTTTTAACGATGAGCCTTTTTGAAGCAGACCTAGCAGTTCAGGATCAGTATCTTGAGCAAATGCCAGAGCCTGGTAATCAATGAAATGACTCACCTCCTCCAGTCGTGACAGTGTATCAGCCACTACGTTCAAACGTCCTGGTAAGTATTGAATAATGGTTGTAAACTGTGAAATATAGTCAAAGTACCGATATTGGCGCGGTGAGCATTTCTCCCTATTAATGTTGAATGCATAGGTGAGAGGCTTATGATCGGTGTGAATCACGAAGTTTCTAGCCTCAACCATGTGTCGAAAATATTTAATGGCTTCATAAATAGCTAAAAGCTCTCGGTCGTAAGGACTATATTTCTTTTGTGCAGATGTTAGTTTTTTAGAAAAGAAACCAAGAGGTTGCCATACGTTGTTGACACGTTGTTGAAGTACTGCTCCAATACCGACATCAGATGCATCAGTGGCAATAGCCAGCTCTGCAGATGAATCTGGATGAGCCAATAACGTGGCTTGAGATAAACAAGTCTTACATTTATCAAAAGCTTCCATCATCTCAGGTGTCATTGTGATCGGCCTAGCTCCTTTCATCTTGGGTCCTAAAAGCGCAGAGTCTAATGGTGCTTGAATGTTTGCGGCGCCGGGAATAAAACGACGATAAAAGTTAAACGTACCAAGGAAACGTCTTAATTCCTTAGCAGTTTTAGGCACGCTGCACTCCTGTATGCTTTTTACGTTCGTTTCTAAAGGTTGAGTCCCAGAACCTGACACTAGGTAACCAAGAAATTTTACCTGTCGCTGCCCGAAGACACATTTGGATGTGTTTATCAAAACACCATACTCCTTGAGCCTGGTGAAGAGTAGTCTGAGATGGCGCTGATGTTGCTCTTCAGAACTGGAAAATACCAAAATGTCGTCTAAGTAACCAAAACAAAACTCATCAAAGTCACGTAGTACTTCGTCCATGAACCTCTGAAATGTTTGTGCTGCATTGCGCAGTCCGAAGGTCATGTACGGGAACTCAAAAAGTCCAAAAGGAGTTGTAATGGCTGTTTTGTGGATATCATCGACGTGTACTGGTATCTGATTGTACGCCTTAACCAAGTCGATCGTTGAAAATACTGAACAACCAGAGAGTTGGTAGGAAAAATCTTGAATATGGCGAATAGGATACCTGTCAGGTACTGTGCGAGCATTGAGTGCTCTATAATCACCACATGGTCTCCATCCGTCGTCCTTCTTTTTAACCAAGTGCAGAGCGGAAGACCACGAACTGTTAGACGAGCGGGCAGTTCCCTGTGAGAACATATCATCAAATTCTTTTTTGGCCGCTTTCAGTCTAACTGGGTCTAAACGACGAGGTCTACTGGTAACTGGTGGTCCGGGTATGGTATTGATGTAATGCACAGTATTATGCTTAGGTAGGGAAGACGTACCTGATGGTCTCGTTACCTCTGGGAACTCATGAAGCAGCTGATGGTATTTTGATTCTCCCGAAATGGCTTTGACTGACGCAAGGTCATCGGAGATATTTTCTTGTAGTGCTTGCACTGACAGTGTAGTTGTTCCATCGACGAGGCGCTGATATCTGCAATCTACAAGAAGATTGTAAAATATCAGAAAATCTACGCCAATAATCGGCTTTGAAACATCAGCGATGGTAAATTTCCAGGTGAAAGTACGTCGCAGTCCTAGGTCCAAGTGTAATAATGTAGGACCATAAGTGTGAATGACTGTACCGTTGGCTGCCATAAGTTCATACTTCGTCTTGGTACAGGGCGCCTTGGTAGCCAACCGTGGAAAAACGCAGAGATCAGAACCAGTATCTATGAGGAAAAGCATTTTTGAAATACGGTCGGTAATAAAAAGGCGGCCTGTAGGTAAAGGGCAGACGTTGGCCGCTACTACCGGCTGCCCAGAGAGTTTTCCGACTCTCCGTAAGTACATGGCTGTACACATTTATTTGCGTTGGAACCAAATTTAAAATGGTACCAACATTTTTGATGGGAAGTTAACTTCCGACGATGCCTGGAATGGCTCCGGGAACGCTCTCTGAACTTGAATGGTACCGAATTATGACGTACCTGGGTCGAGAGTTCAGATACCTGCTTGGTCAGGAGTTGGATCTGCTTGGCCATTTCTTCCAACATGGAGGGTGCAGGGGATGGCTTGCGATCACCTAGTTGCTCATGCCTCAGCAACAGCATCACCTTCTTTTCTTGAGACGCAGATAATCTTTTAATTAGCTGCGTTTTAAGAGTGACGTATTTATCCGTCTCGGGGGGAGAAATTATAATATCCTTCACCTCGACAGCAAATTGATTGTCCAACTGAGCGGCAACGTAATAAAATTTTGTAGCATCACTTGTTATATTAGATAAAGCAAACTGACCTTCAATTTGTGAAAACCAAAGGGCTGGTTCTTCCGGCCAGAATGGTGGAATACGCACGCCAATCCTACAAACGTTAGATGTAGTCGCGTCCTCCATCGTGTACTAGAGGTCACCTTGCAAAGGTCGTCAAAATGGCCTCTTGCCGTTTTTAATCTTCTTGCCAGCAGAAAACGTAGATATTTAATGTAGTGTTCACTAATTTCGGGTTCACCAATATAGCGGTTTTTGTGAAATACGCTATTTAATAATATTTTATATTTTTAATTATGAAGTGAAATTAAATTTCCAAAATTTTGTGGAATAATTGTCCAAATTTATTTACACTTAAGAAGATATACAAAGAGAATAATTTTACACACTCACAGAAGGAAAGAAAGAATTACTTTATGACAAAAATAAATTTAAGACAAATTATATACATTCCGACAAGTTACCACTTCACGTTGTTGAGATAATACAAGAAGACATTGAACTGGTAAATACAAACCTATCTGAAGATAATATTTCTTCTATAACACCTACACAGCAACTTGTAGACGATGACAGTGAATATCAAGAGGTAAATCCACAAATAACACCAAACGACTCCTTTCTTTGGCGTAGAAAAAGTAGTCAAATTTATTCGGATCTCGATAAATCGGCGTCTGAAAGTACTTACGGTTTTGTAAGTGTAATAATGAATGAGACCACTATCAGCTGTGATGACGAAGAAATAAAAAATACTCGAGAGCAATCTCAAATACCAATTAATGAGCAATCTCAAATAAATGTTGAGAAATCAGATGCTGATGCTGATCACAACTCAGATTTTGAAAGTAATTTAATTGAAGCTTGCAATAAAGAAGTACTTGTTGGCTATACCTCTAAAGTCAAGACTGATCTTGATGTTGAAGATGATTATGAACCATTAGAACCGCGTGATAATGAGAATGTTGTAGTTATACCAGTAAAATCTGAAAGAAATTCAAAAATAAATTGCCCATTACCAGAAATACCTAAAGAAACTCGAAACAAGTTTGTCATGCGAATGCGCTGCGTGCGGATGAATTATAATAAATATAAATATTAACACTTTAGTTTTAAGTAAATTTGAAAATAAAACGTAGTGTAAGAATATAATGTAAATATAGAATAAAATAGTTTTAGTTATTATTATGATTATGAATTAATTTTATTAAAAGATAATATTCACTACAAATGTATTGTTCAATGTATTTATTATTGTTCAGCATAATTTTCTTTTGTTTAGTTAGCTTCACGCTTTATCTCTACGGGAATAGTTAAAGAAAACGTAGCGTCCAATGGTTGACGATGGAAGGCTTATGAGTAACGACGCCAAGAACTGCAACCTTCCATACATTCCATCAGCTACCAGGGTCATACGGGCGCATTATGTTACGGTAGTTCAAGCTGTTGAGGCGACGTTCACCAGTATATATATTCCTGCTGGTGCAAAATTAGAATAAGAAACGAAAACCAGATGGCGGATAGTGTAGAAGAAAATATTTTTAATAAAAATATAAAAAAAAATCAGCTTCACTGCTGCTGTATCCCACACACAGCAGAGTAGGCAGAGGGAACCTAGTGTTAAGACACTCCGTTCCCCACTTTCTGCCGAATTCTGGAGGCATTGCGTGTTGAGTGGCAGAACTCAACTAATCATATAAGAAATGTTAAAACACTTTTTTAATTCAATATTTAGCTATGTATAGCTGTGCCAATTATACAAATGTATAATGCGAGGTCAACAACGTACGGTTCCATTCATTTCGTACTTTACAAAAATACATGATGAAAAAAATGGCCGTATATTTAAAATTCTAAAAGCTTTCGAAGCTGATACTTAGTATGTCACAATCCACGTAATTACCTTTGAAATAATAAGTATAATTTTTACAATAAATTAAAACACAAAGCAGTGATTCTAAATGATTTCCTTCTGTTCCATTAGCCAAATTAAAATTCGAGAAAAAAAAATGTATGGCAAATTTCCGTTAGCCTCATTTAGTTGAGGGGCTGGAACCATTTATTAATTCTTTTTCGCGGTCATCTGTTTGTGTATAAGTATGTACGTTTTTTTACATTTTAATAGTGCTTGACAAAAAATTTTAACAAAATTTTAAAGATTATACAGTTTTAACCCTTAAGAGCTATAATGAATTATATAACACACTAAGACTGTAATGGTTGTAAAACACCTTATTTTTAAAATATACTTTTACCAGTTAGCTTGGATCGATGTTAAAAAATATATATAGAAAAAAATAAAATTTGAAAATTTTACTTAAACAGCTGACAAGAGGGGACCATAATATTTTCTTGTTTATAACAGAATGAAATCTAAATACAAATCAAAGTTTTTATTTCTGTTAAGTATAATGTGTTGCTCTTAACATGGCTAACTTTTATAAATTATATATTTTAAAAAATATATAGGATTTTTCCTCACAAGTGTGACAAAAAAAAAACTTTAATTTCATATGGAACTTTTAGTTTCTCAGTCATTTTCAAATATTTTTTTAAACTTACAACACAGTAAAGGAAAAATCTAGAAAATGTAAATTGATAGGTTTTTGCTTAAAAAAAAAACATTATAAACTTTGTAGTTTATTTCATACAAAATGAGTTTGAGTTTGAGCCCGCAAACATAAGTTTGTCAACTTTTATAAATTGTACTTCTAGTTGATCTAAAATTAGTAGGCAATCCTCGGTCGGTGAGTCTATTTTTTTTTTAAAAAGTAAAACACGTTTATGCACCAAGACAACAAGGTATGCACCAAGACTCTTTGTTTCTATCTTCTGCAATTTAAAAAATAATTTTGAGTCATTAGTGCATCAAATAATCTAAATGTTATTTATGAGCAGAATTAAGAGGTTTCAAGGTCCAGGGTCAATGTCTAATAATTTCTCATATTTTCAGTTTCTTGGGTTATTTTTGTTGCAATTCACAGTATATTAGAATACTTTAAACAATTTTAATTTTTTTTTGTTAATAATCAAATTTTATAATATAGACTACTTTCATTGTAATATAGAAGCACGTAAAATTCAGTTGGAATATGAATTTGTGACGCAATCTGACGAAATATATGCCGGAGATATATTAAAAAGTTCTAAACTGGAGTCTCGGAGTCACACGAGCTTTGCTTCTTTCGCTAACTCACTTGACTTCCTCAATGTAGAATTAATACCACACGATTCTGTAAGTAATATGAAAATGTAAAAGAAATTGGTTTCTTCTAAATATGTAAAATTCTTTATATATAAATCTTAATAACTTTTTAAATGATTGTCGTTATTTTAAAACTAGTTTATTACGCGCGGCTTCACTCTTATGATCGAATGAAAATAACTAAGAATTGTATAGATTAATATAGCTTACAGCCTTCGATAAATGGAATATCCAATACAAAGGATTTTTTATTTGCTTCTTATAAATAGATAAGCGCGTTCAATTAAGTAATATATTCAGCTTTATAATGTTAATATAAAAGTATATATTAATATATTTTTCTAGTTTTGTATAAATCATATTTTCAGGAAATTAAAAGGATATTTATTACATAGTGTCTTCTTTTGTTTGTTTATAATAGTGTCAGTGTATTGGCTTTTAAGGCAAGTAATCAAGTGAAAAAAATTGATAAATAATAAACAAGCACGTACGTTTAAATTAGTAAGCCACGTTAATGTTCTCTTAATACCAATAAAAGGCTTCTTGCCTTTCAGGATTTAAAGATTTGTCGAAAATATTTTATTTATTATATAAGATTCTATTTTTATAATAAAAATCTATTTTTTTAAGGTTTTATTGAACAATTGAGTAATAATTTTAAACATTTTTAAAGTGTTATTCCACACTTAGGAAAGAAAAATACTTATTTAGAAAACGTATAAAAATTTCGACGTAGCTTGGCGAGAACGCATGGCTTAGTGCTCAGAGCGCCTGGTCGGTTTCCAGGAGGCGCGGGTTCGAGTCCCGCTGCGTTCAAATTTTTATACGTTTTCTAAATAAGTATTTTTCTTTCCTAAGTGTGGAATAACACTTTAAAAGTGTGGAATAACACTTTAAAAATGTTTAAAAATATTTAAAAAATAGTTTCTTTCTTGCCAAACGATAATTCTTAGTAATTATCTTTGGGTAGCGGAAATTTGTAAAAATCTCCCTACAGAGATGCTAACAACATAAATAAGTTGTAACAAGCGTATAAAAATTTCGACGTAGCTTGGCGAGAACGCATGGCTTAGTGGTCAGAGCGCCTGGTCGGTTTCCAGGAGGCGCGGGTTTGAGTCCCGCTGCGTTCAAATTTTTAAACGTTTTCTAAATAAGTAATTGAGTAATAACTCTATTATTAATTAGGGAAATTTTAGCTCTGTCATAGAAGTTTTCTTTCCTATATACAGATGAAATTTAAATATATAAATATATACAGTAAATATATATATATATATATGTATGATACTACAATTGTACTATATAGTATTTTAATTGTAGTACCATATTTAATCAGTCTTATAGTACATACAATTTATAACAAACAAATAATATATAACCTGATACAGCTTCGTTTAGAGACATTGAAGCTTTACAAAATAGATAGATACACGAGTAAACCAATGTAGTCCCAGATTTTCAGACAACAAGCAGCTTACGTTGGTTGCTTGGATGTGTTTTCCATGAGAGTGCAAATATAAATTTATTTAGATTTAGTATTTTTATCTAATATCATTTCACAATATAAGTTTAAAAACAAAACAAATTAGCATTTTAAGTTAGTAAACTTACTGAACCACATAATGTCCCACATAAAAATCACAGAAGGTTTTTAGTAGGATAAAAGGTTTCTTCACTTTGCTTATGTCACGTTGTATAGAGAAGACACAAAGGAGATTGTATGATGAAACAGCGATAATGTTACACAAGAGAAGAATGCATGTCAAAAAAATGAAAAAAAAAAAAAAACTTTAGATATAATTTATACCAATAGAACAGCCGTGGCGCAGGGGCACAAAGTGTGACTGTAAAATCGACTGGTTGTGGGTTCGATTCCCAATCGAGGAAATGAAATATTTACTTAAATTTATATTTCCATTTCTTTGCTCTGGTGTCGAGGCAGAGCGGGGCGTTGAGTTTTGCCACTCAACACGCAATACCTCCAGAATTTGGCAGAATATAGGGAACAGAGTGTCTTAACACTAGGTTCCCTCTGCCTATCCTGCTGTGTGCGGGATACAGCGTGAAGCTGATAAAAAAAAGATCCATACTGTGTGACGCTTTCGTGACCATGCCCATTATTTCTGTTTATCTATGTTAGTTATTTAACTTCTAATTCACAAATGTCTCTTACATGAATGTATGTCGTTGACATAAATGAATAGCTTTTGTGCGTATCACGTGGCCCTTAACGGATAAGAGAAATCTATTTCAAATAAACATACTGGCTATGTTTATACTTTACTGTGAAAATCAGTACATTGATAGAACTCAGATTTCACCATGATTTTTATAATAATGAAATTATTTTTCGCCATTTTAACATTATATGTTGGTTCGCCCCAAGCATCATCCATAGAAAAATCTCAATAAATGAATGCAAGATGAAGATGATGTTTTAAATGAAACTATTTTAACCGGATTAATCGTGGTCACAGGTAGACACCTTATTATTGCAAAGTATTAGAAACGTCGGGTTTCCAAAATGTAAAATCTTAAATATACGCGATTAATCCGGTTAAAAGTTTCATTTAAAATTTGTAATAATCGTGAAAATCAAAGAACTTATTATGAAGAGGATGTCTAAAAGTGGTAAATAAAACGAACGAAACTAAATACATTTTTGCTTAAATACTACGCTAATTTAAAAACCCGCGTTAGCTAAAATATATCTGCATAAGAAAGCGCTTAATTCATGTGAGTTTTTACTATAACAACCCGTGCCCTTACGCCGCAACCATTTCGTGAGTAAACAAAGAAGAAAATGCATGAATAATTTACATACGAATATGCTTTATATTTGTAACACCAAGGAACTATTTTTTATTATTTTTTATTAAACATTTTTAAAGTATTATTCCACACTTAGGAAAGAAAAATACTTATTTAGAAAACGTATAAAAATTTGAACGCAGCGGGACTCGAACCCTCGCCTCCTTCTAAATAAGTACCAAGGAACTTTTTTGCAAGTGACGCTTTTATGTAACATTGTACATATGACGCTAATATAGCGCAGTGGAACTGACTGTAGAAATTATGGCTGTTGGTTCGATTACCAGTCAGATTTAGTAGAGAAATCGTGACATAGAGTTACGCCACTTAACACGCAGTGTCTCGAATTCGTGGTGATAGAGTAAAACTAGTAATTTATAGGTATCTGCTTACCTATACTGCCTATATAGAATATGAGAGACAAAGAATAAAGCGAAAATAATCTACATATTTATAGCGTATATTATACGGATGTACGGTCGGCATACAAAGTATGATTAAAGGTTAGTTTCCTGTCGACAGAGCAGCAACAACAAATTTTAAATATTTTAGACTACAGTCGTTGAAGTGCGGCCAAGTTTTATGAAGTACCTAATAAGTATTTCTTATTTAAAGTTCTATAGTTAGATAATTTTACTTTTAATAAATGTTAACGTGTACATTTATAGTTACGATCGTTAATGCTCTATCCCGCACTAGGTACCAGCCCTACTCTGAATGGTATGGAGGAAGTTAGGAACCTAGTGTTTGGGAACCTAGCGCTATGAATTAAACAAATTTCAAGACATTGTGTAGTGAGTGGGGGAACATAAGGCCGCGCTCAGTTTGTGTACACTGCGCTGCAATTTACTAGCGACCCACTCCTCGGTCTCGCCTGCTTGAAACAGGAATAAACATATATCCATAATCACAAAGTTTCACATTTTTAATATTAGTAACATGAGATTCATGAAATTCCAAGCAAAGTTCCTGGGGAGACAGCTGTGACATATTTCTGACGCTTATGAAAAATAAATATTACATTAAAAATCGCTATATATTTTGTAGAACGATCTGATCTAAAATAGTATAGCAGAGGGAACCTAGTGTTAAGGCACTTTCTGAATTTTTGAAGCATTTTGTGTTGAAGGACGGATCTCTACGCCACGCTTTGCCTCGTGCCAGATCGAAGTAATGAAGGTATTAAATAATTAATTCCCCGAATGAGAATCGAATCCACAACCGTCGCGTTTATAATCACACGTTCGTGCTCCAATGCCACGTCTGCTTTTTTTCTTTTTAACTGACTTTAGAAAGGAGAAGGTTTTCAATTCGGTTCGTATATTTTATTATTATCATTTAATATTGAATTTTAAATCTTTGTGTTTCTTGACAATATTGTAGAATATTGTAGATGTATGTAATAAATTTATCTTTTGTATTCTGACCCTGATCATTCACGTTACATTGCTACTTTTTTATCTGTTCAATGTAGCCAAAAACCCGTCCGCGGCTTCGCCCGCATAAACATATTGTTATAAAACTTTAAGCATTATTTACATACATTGTAACTTATATGTTATTTTGTAAAAAGTTAATTAAAGTTTTATTTAAATCCGTTAAGTAGATTTGCGTGAATGAAAAATAGAAACATATATTTTTATTTGAAAAAAAAATTGTCTTCTTTAAAACTAACAAACATTTAAAATTAGTTATAAGCCACAACGTCGCATAGAGACTAAGCACTGAGTTAAAGTGTCAAGATGCAGTTAATATACTGTACCTAAATTTTCTCACGTAGATACTAAAATAAATATGTAAATAGAGTATACTGGTTCTGTAGAATATAACATTGGGGCATTTATGGAGAAGGCAAAGGTGTCTTGAGTAGCTCAGCAACCATCTACACAGAACACGTTGTAACGATCCATACCAGAACTAAATTGTGTAGGTAAATAATATAATTAATTCAAAAAAGTAATCATTTATAAAAAAATATTTTAAATATAATTTATTTGATTAAATATTTTTATTTGATTTATTTAATTTATAGCTTAAGATAAATACAATCTTACAAATAATAGTTTAGTTCAGTTCTTTAATTACGTGTTCCGTTCACAAGTAATATTAAAGTGACGTATTATACCGTAGGTAAAACACGCTGATATAAAATATATTTATTAAAAATAAGTTAATAATTATATTTAATTGTTGTGTATTATAATTTAAAATAAATAATAACATAAATAATAATATATTAATTAATTATCGTAAAATATCATGTTGGCTGAATAAGCTACTGTCGACGTCAAAGTTAGGGATAGGAAAGAAAGAGAAGGGAGATGGCGGACGCGTCTGGTGAAGGATAGTGATTCAAAATGTTTAGAGAAGTTTTAATTTATAATTAATATAAATTTAGTTACATCTTATATGTAAAGGGCATGTAATAGTGATATAAGTATTCGAGGCTGGTAAGATAAGTTATAAGTGCTTATTAAGCATTAACGGTAGTTTGTTTTAGAATACTTCGTCGGTAAGTTTTTAGTAGCTTATTATAAAAACAAAGAAAAGTAATATTAATGTACGTAATGCCGTCAATATCCAGAAATAATTATTATTTCTTTAGTAAAAGGAAATAAATTGAGGCCGGTCGTGGCGCAGCGGGACGAGGTGTGACTGCAAAACCGACTGGTTGTGGGTTCGAATCCCACTCGAGGAGATGAAATATTTACTTAAATTTATATTTCCATTTCTTCGCTCTGGTGTCGAGGTTAAGCGCGGCGTTGAGTTCTGCCACTCAACACGCAATGCCTCCAGAATTCGGCAGAAAGTGGGGAACGGAGTGTCTTAACACTAGGTTCCCTCTGCCTACCCTGCTGTGTGCGGGATACATTGTGAAGCTAAAAGGAAATAAATTCATTAATATGTTTTTATGAGTTATGTAAAATTACAATTATATTAATGTACGCAGAATGCCTGCCGCCATCTTTGTCAGATGCTGGTATGTGATTTGTGAAATTACAGTTAAATAGATTTGGTGAATTATAATTACTTATAAATGTAATGTCTATATATTATATTAGTTATATTAGTAAATATTTAACATGTTACTTTAAAAGGAAACATAAATATTATAGTATCATTTCTAATATGATATAAAATTATTATATCAAAATACGTAATAATCATATTTACAATTTATAAATATTATATAATATGAGTCTATTTAATGTCCTACAATAAAGGTATATTTAATTAATTATCATAAAGATATTAGACAGTAACAAAATATTAATTATAAACTATTTACACGATTGTCGGAGTTCATTGACCCTATATTTTACTAATAACTGATATTGGAGTCACAACCGACTGCTTCTTGGCTTCGCTGTTACTAATATGCTTGGCTAGGCAAATTGCTATGGTCTTTTATTGTTAACTGACTATTAATATTCTAGAAGAAAAATACCATTTTTTTACACCGATTTGTTAACAAAATGCAGCAAAATTGATGCATATATGTATCGTATCTTCCGATTGCGTAATAAATAATCTTGACAGACGGAGAACGGAGTGATCCTATAAGGGTTCCGTTTTTACGTTTTGAGGCACGTTAACCTATTCGGTTAAATATAGCAGTACGCTCGGTTTTGCTTACGCTCATATAAGCAAAGTCTAATGAAGGTTTTATTGAAGAAGCGCTATAATAACGTTCACTCCAAAGCTAGCATAGTGTGTGAGTTATTACAAAGGAATCTGGGAAAATAGACGTGAAATTAACATATGTCGTCGGCAGATATGTAACGAATTATTTAGTGGAAAACATTTATAACAGTTATACCCAATACCGTGACTTCGCTTGGCCGCAAAGATTTTTTTTAAAGATTACTTCGATACTATTAAACAATGGCAAAAGTTGTTATAATACTACGTATAATACGTATAGCTTATGAAATTTCTGAAGGTGTCCGTCTTCAGAAACCATTCTTACAAAATCTTCTAGTTCTGTAAAAAGATGATGGAAGTAATTAAATTTGTGTCAAAAAAAACTATTAATTGCAAGGTGACATTAGGTGGCTAATAGCTATTGAATACGATATAATTTTGCCTTTCATTTATATTTATACTTTTTTTCTATTTCTCTGTTCTTCTATTTCTAAGGCTTAAGGTCTTTATTCCAAATATATATTGCAATTTCCAATATTTTTTCTAAATCGGTGAAATTAAAAAATATAATATAATAGTTCCTTGGTGACACTAATCGAGATAAGCTTTCGATTCTATCTCACTAACAATTGTATATGTCGATTTATCCCATACATGATCTGATCATGATCAAGGGTTGCCTGGAAGAGATCACCTGTAGTAATAAGTCCGCGGTGATAAGCCGCCTTTACACCATTTTTCATTTGTTTTATCTTGTATCTTTTATGTTTAAGTTGGTGTAATAAAGTATAAAATAAATAAATAAATGATCTCTGTGTAAATTTTATCGTCGAGATAAAAGCTCTAGTATTTAAAGTAGTTAAATAAAACATCTTATGCGACAGACAGACTGAACGGAAGATCAGATCAAATTCGAAAACAAATATATAAAATATTAAAAAAAACAGCTTCGTGCTGTACACAGCAGAGTGTAGGCAGAGGGAACTGTGCGCTTGTGCTCCTGCGGTAAGATGGTTACCGCTGTATCCCGCATTTAGCAGGATATGCAGAGGGAACTTAGGATTTAACACTAAGTTTCTTGGTTTCCCGGAGGTGGTCGTGGCCTCAAAGCACAGTATCAAAAAGTTTTATATAATATTTTTTTTCTTAATAAGGCGTTATATTTAATGTTGATATAGAATAATATTAATCCGAACTAGTATTTACATTAAACATTCTAATTAATAATTCCTTGGTAAGAGATAGCCACAATCATGTAAGTAATTCCCCATTAAGTAAGTGTTTATCTTATAGTAATTGAAATTTTACGCCTCAATTAATCCTTATAATTATCAACAAGCAAACAAATCGATATTCAATATAAACAATAGGGGAAGATATCTGTTGTATTAAATATATGTAAATAGAGTAGGGGAGAGGGGGGCACATTCGAACGATTTTTAAACTTTGTGTCATATCTAAAAATCCTACAGTTTTTAACTTCTTTACTATTTCACAATGCTTAGTCCAACTATTGTGCCACACAATCGTAGCATCATATGTAGAAAAATATAAAAGTTAAAGGTGCAATATCAATTTTAGTAGCAGTAGTCAAATGTTCAAAGCTGCCCCCCTTCCGGGGTAGCTTTGAACATGTATGGGGCAGTTTTGAACTATCATCGAATACAATGAAATTAAAAGACTTATCAAACTTTTAAGTAACTTTATTAATAAACTTAACATTAGAAACGATGGAGATCAAATATCAGTACCATGTTAACTTAATTTAATAATAAAATTTAATAATATTTTTTAAATAAACAGCTTACTACCCTAATTTGAACTTAGAAAAAATAAAATTAAAGGAAAACATGGATGTAGTTCGTGACGTAACCAGCAAGTGAAATGTGAGGAAGTAGTCTACGTAAGAAATAAAAATCAACTTCACGTTTTATCCCGCACACAACACGGTAGGCAGAGGGAACCTAGTGTTAAGACACTCCGTTCCACACTTTCTGCCGAATTCTGAAGGCATTGCGTGTTGAGTGGCAGAACTCAACTAAATAAATATAAATATGTAATAAATTTAAGTAAATATTTCATCTCCTCGAGTGGAGATCGAACCCACAACCAGTCGGTTTTACAGTCAGACTTCGTGCCGCTGCGCCATGACTGGCCTCAAGTCTAGTCTACGTAAGACTTTTGAAAAACTAACGTAGTACTTGTCCTCATTCTCAGGAAAGAAAAAAATAAACAAGCTACTTTTTTACTATTCACAGATTATGAGACATTCGCTAAAACGAAGTCTCCAATATTTATTTATTTGTAGTCTAATTCCATTTCGTAGTCTTCATACGCACAGGTATCAGTATCTTCATTCTCTTCACAGTAAATTGTCACTTCCTCTCCTGATACCAAATGCATTTTGAGTCAGTTTCTTCTTCTTTTTCTTTCTAAAGAAAAGTTTAGTACAGTTTTGTTTTTCTTTCGCGGTATTTTTTTACATATAATAATATTCAAAACTGCCCCCTTCATTTTGTTCAAAGCTGCCTCAGTGGTAATAAAAAAATTACAAACGTTTTTTTTTCAAGTAAAAGTTTAAAAATTGTAGTAATTTCTAGTTTATTGCATGATATATGAAACATTCTAACTAAAAGAGGAAAAAATAAAACCATATACCTTGAATTGGATCCCTGCGATCCTTACGCGTTTATTTAAAAATGTATAAAATTTTACTCAAAATCAAACACTCCTCGTAACTCAACAACTGGTTCTCATATATCAGCGGTTACAAGTGACACGTGTGCAGATAAGTGCTGCCACTAATCAAAAAAAAATTATCAAAATTTCTTTTTAAAATAGCTCTGTTAACACATATTTTCAAAGGTGCCCCTGTTCTAAGCTGCCCCCCTCTCCCCTACTAGTTCGTAACTACGAACAACTCTACTACGACAAAAATACATTAATTATAACCTTTATTAAGAGTGAAAATGAACCCACAAACTTTAATCCAAAATTATATTACTATTAGATATAAAATCATCTACATAAAAACGTTGTACTGTTGATAAAATCATCGAAAATTCACTAAAGTAACAAATGAAATCAGTCAGTATACGATTAATGTATTTGTGGCTTGCGGTCCTCTGCTCGGGCCAAGTTAAATGAATTTAGTTCGAGTTAGTATTGTTTTGTAATGTAATGCTTAGACAGGTGCTACTGTACTGCAATTTTAAGCTATTTTGTAGACTGTTGGTGTAGTGATGTAATTTTGATTGCTGGGCAAGAAGAGATCATAATTCGATGCTCTACGATGTTTTTATATTTTTTAATTTCATATTTAGTACGTTTGATTACATTGAGGCCGTTGTGGCTCAGGAGCGCAAGGGTGTGACTACGACGCGACGGTTGAGGGCTCGATCCTCACTCGAGGCTTAATTATTTATTAATATTTTCATTTCTCCGCTTTGGTGTCGAGGCAAAGCGTGGCGTTGAGTTCCGCCACTCAACACGCAATGCCTCGAAAAATTCTACGGAAAGTGGAGAACGGAGTTTCTTAACACTAAGTTCTCTCTGCCTATCCTGCTGTGTGCGGGATACAGAGTAAAGCTGATATTGATTTCATATCATACGACATACGTGATGGATATGTGTTAAAAAAAAAATTTAGGGAGTGGTTAACTCACCATAATTTTGATATTTTGTTCTTGCTAGTAATAGTTCGAAAGTATTTATATATTAAATACTAAATTAATTAATTAATAAAATTGTAGTAAAATTATTAATAACATAAATCAATTTATTATTGGTCATTCATTAGTCTATTGTAGTCAAAATGTAAAAAATTAAGATTTCCCTTAAAAATATTTAAATATATTGCTATAAACAGATGAAAATTATTAGAAACAACAACAAAATCCAATATAATAGTTCTCCACTCGTGGAATAGATTATATTAAATGGAACTCTCACACAAAACTTTTTTTTTTTTTCGGATAGGCACCAAAAAAGTTATAACGTTTTTTTAAGTTGCTCCTAGTAATATTTTATTAAAAATAGAATTTACAAACTTTTAGTTATAAATAAATAATGTGTTAACTCCCACCTACCTGTCAGCAACTATTCCTATAAAATTCTTTTCACTATAAACATAATTTTAAAAGTTTTTTATTTGTGAGTGTATACACTATATTAACACTATGGAAGCTATTAAGCAATCGATGCAAGACCTCTCTCAACAATTTCACTCCAAAATGGCTGAGTTCCAACAAAACCTAAGTTCTTCGATACCAGCAGCAAGCCCAACATCGCATGTAGCAGCTCAATTTAACACTTTTCGTTCTTTTGTGCTGAGTGCGTTGGAAGGTCTTCAATTGCAGATCAACATTCTATCGAAACAGTTCGATGTCCTTGAAATGAGAAGCAGAAAGAAGATCTTGCTACTTCATGGTATCCCCGAGCAAAAAGATGAAAATGCCTCTGTTGTTGTTTTAAACGTCTTATCGGATCACTTTCAAATGCCTGATTTAGCTCTGGATGATCTGAGTCGGTGCCAACGCTTGGGTAGCGCAACATCTGGTAAACCAAGACCCTTACTATTAAAATTTAGAAAGATGACTTTGAAAAGTCAAATCTGGTTTGCTAAAACGAATTTAAAAGGCTCTGGCATTACACTATCAGAGTTCTTAACGAAATCGAGACACGAAGCCTTTATGACAGCCCGAAAACGCCTAGGAGTAAATAAATGTTGGACCAGAGATGGCTTTGTCATTGTTATGGGGCCAGATGGTAAACGCCATAGCATTTCTTCGAGTATGGAGCTCGATCTTATCACCGGTACACCCGAGACACAGGCTGTAAAGGCACCAGTCGCAGGCTTAAACACTGGCGAAAACAGAGTGAAAACATCTACACTAGCCCCGCGTACCAAGAGAGTTGTGAGGAAGTAAACTGTATTTTTATTTTTATTATTCATTCGGTTCATTCACTAAACTAATACAGGATTTCTATCATTATATCCATTTAATCATATGCTAATTTCCTGTATCGTCTCATATCACTTAATTTCTTGTTATTTACCCACAATTTGTTGAGCTAACTTATTAAAACTTATAATTAATGTTAACTTGATTTGACAATATGTCAATATTGACAGGTCCTTTTGCATCTGACATATTAGTGTTGTAAAATAATATGGCCTATAATGTTGCGTGTGTAATTCACAGGATTTTATTTTGCTTGTAACGTTTCTCTCCACGCTTAATACTGTTGTTATTATTATTATTATTTTCCTAACTTTATAGGCTACTTTTGGTTGTTTTATCGAAATTACTATTTTTGTACCTATTTTTTATGTTTATTTGATATCATTTTAAGATGCTGGCAGAGGTGTAATGTAAATTTGTTAATTCTAAACTTGAAATAGTATATATAGCTGATACTATTATTATATTTATTTATCATTATATTTATTTATCATTATATTTATTTATCATTATATGTATTTATCGATATTGCGGAAATATATAATTATATTTAAATTTTAAAATACTTAATATACTACGTTAATATATTTTTATCTTAATTTATTTTATATTGTTATTTTTATTTATTTACTTATTATTATTTTGTTTATAATGTATAATTTAGATACAGACAATTCTGAGGATGATACATTTTGTGAGTGTACATCTTTATCGTCAGACGCCAGTTTCCACAGTACTTCTGCTCCGTTAAACACTATTTTGGAGACAACCTTTGCGAACACTGCCAAGCACTTCAACGTGGTACATATCAACGCACAAAGCATTCCTGCCCATTATCCCGATCTCTTAACTACTTTTGATGTTAGGAACATACACGCGATCCTAGTTTCTGAATCATTTCTAAAACCTTCCCTACCATCCACATCCTATGCATTACCCGGTTTCCATCTCATCCGTAATGACCGTACAGGAAAAGGCGGTGGTGGAGTCGCTATCTACCTACGTAGCCATATACCGTTTTCTATTCTCGACAAGTCTCCTACCTTATACTCTAATTCTTCTGAGCATATTTTTATTGAGGTGCTTTTCGGCACTTTAAAATTATTGCTTGGCGTATTTTACAGCCCATCACTTCACGTTAATTATTTTGACACCTTAGAAACTCTGCTGGACAAGTATGTGCCAAATGTCCATCATACTATTATAATGGGAGACTTTAACACTTGTTTAATTCGAAATGATTTGCGAGCTAATCGAAATAAAAATATTATAAATAGTGCTAACCTTAATCTTCTTCCCACTAATGCTACCCACTTTTTTCCTAACACCACTCCATCCCAATTAGATTTAATGATCGTTTCTTCGCATGAACGAGTCGCCACTTATGGCCAGCTATGCGCTGAAGCGTTCTCGTATCATGATCTTGTGTACATGACATATAAAGTTCGTACTCCGAAAATTAAGCCCACAATTATCATGCGCAGGAGTTTTAAAAATTTTAATAACGTAGCCTTCCTGCAAAATCTAAATCATTTGGATTGGGATAGTGTATTAAATGCTCCGTCCATTAACGAAAAAAATAGTATATTTAATTCCCTTTTGATTGAGCTCTTCGACGTGCACGCCCCACTCCGACCTATAAAACTTAAGCACATTCCTGCTCCCTGGCTAACGGATGATATTAAGAAACTTATGGCAAAGCGCAACTCAGCCAAGTCAAAGTACAAAAGAAATCCTACAGAAGAAAATCAGAATAGGTTTAAAAAACTAAGGAACCGATGTAATAGAATATGTAGAGATGCACAGCGCACTTTTATTCACAACTCCATCGAAAATAGCAATTCAGCTGGAGTTTGGAAATTTCTCGACTCGATGGGTATAGGAGGCTTTCGAAAAACTACTGCGGTTAGCGACAGAACGGATCTTGATGAAATGAATAAACACTTCACACATGTCAGAATATTAAATCGTAGTACTAAAATAAATACCATTAAATCTATTCCTTTTATTTCCGATACTTCTTCTTTCTATTTTACTTCTGTTTCTTCTGACGACGTAAAGAAACATATACTCGCCATTAAATCTGATGCTACTGGTAGCGATCAAATCAGTCGAAGGATGATTATTTTAAGTATCAACATTGTACTTCCTGTTCTCTGCCACATTTTTAACCATTCTCTTTCCTCAAATACTTTCCCTGACTCCTGGTGCCAGGCGATAGTTATTCCCATACCTAAAGTATCTAATCCCTCCTCCTTTACAGACTATCGTCCGATCTCTATCCTGCCCTTCCTGTCTAAAGTACTAGAACGTATAGTCCACCAACAACTCTTATCCTTCCTCACCAAGCATCATATCCTATCTCCCTTCCAGTCTGGATTCCGCCCTGGACACAGCACTGTCACAGCATTAAACAAGGTAAATGATGATATTAGATATGGAATCGACAATCAACAAATCGCTATTCTTACTCTTCTGGACTTTTCAAATGCTTTTAATACTGTTGATTTCGATATCCTTTTAGCTGTCTTAAAATCTATTAATATTTCCTCAGAGGCTATTGAATGGTTTTACTCGTATCTACATGGCCGTGAGCAATACATTCGGTTAAATGATAAACAGTCGTCTGTGTGCAATCTTAATGCTGGTGTTCCTCAGGGTGGGGTACTTTCTCCTTTACTTTTTTCCATCTTCATCAATTCCGTTGCTAACCTTTTATCCCTACCGTTTCACTTATACGCTGATGACTTGCAGATTTACACGACTACCAACGTAGATGATATTGCAAGGGCTATTAGTCTAGTTAACTCCAATCTGCAAACCATTAGTACCTGGAGCAAATCATATGGTTTGTCTGTAAATCCTAAAAAGTCTCAAGTGTGTATTCTTGGCAGTCCTAAGCAACTTAGTAAAATCAATATCCCTTCCCTTCCACCTATAATCTTCGACGCTTGTAATTTGGAGTATTGCGACAATGTGAGAAATCTAGGTATCAAGGTAGACAGCACTCTCTCGTGGACGTCTCAAATATCTGAGTTAAGCCGCAGATTGTACTACGCTATGGGTAGGTTGAAAAGATGGAAGAATTTGTTACCAATAAAAACCAAAATAACCCTAGCACACTCACTTTTACTACCTATAATAGACTATGCTGACACCTGTTACCTGGATTTGTCACAGCAACTGCTCAACAAATTGGAGCGCCTTCAAAATCTTGTCATAAGATTCGTCTTTGGCCTGAGAAAATTTGATCATATCAGTCAGCATCGAACGAAGCTTGGATGGCTTCCCATTAAAGAACGTCGGAATGTCCACACCTTGACTCTTCTCTACTCTATTCTCTTTCATCCTGATACTCCCACTTACCTTAAAGAACGCTTTACCTTTCTCGGCTCCAACTCCCGTCTTCCCCTAAGTCTCCGCTCCCAAAGTGATAATGTCCTGGAAATACCTTTGTGTCGTACCCGTTGCTACAGTGAATCATTCACTGTCCAAGCTGCGAAGCTATGGAATAGCTTACCACGAGCTATAAGGCAGTCTAAATCCATAAATATATTTAAATATAAAGTTAAAAATTACTATCTTAGTATGTAGTCTATTTTATATGTTTTTATGTATTTATCATGTATTTTCTATTTATATTTTTCTATTATGTATGTGTATTCTATGTAGTTTATGAGATAGTATTTGTGTAGGTTTATAAATAAATATTATTATCTATATTAATATCTGTATATGTAATTGTCTTGTATCTTTGCACCGCGCCATGCCCGTTCTTTTAAATTGATTCTTTGGATTAGGTTGCCTGGAAGAGATCACTCTTAGTGATAAGGCCGCCTTTTCACATTTTTTATTTTGTTATATGAATTTATTTGTTAATTTTGTAATTTTCTGGTGTGAAATAAAGAGTTTTTATGTTATGTTATGTTAAAAGGCAGAATGGAATGCTATCCAGAGATCGCAATATGCGGAATAATTACGATGGCAAAAAAAATATGTGAGAAGACTTTTATTAAATAAATAAAAATAGAGCGTATGTTATTTTACCTTAAAAGACGTATTTGGATTAAACAAGTTTGGTTTTAATTAACGTTATGCTACCAGTATATTTTTTTACTGAGCTCAAAAAGAAGGTTCGTTTTGTATACTTTAATATACATATATTTAAAGAGATGAGAGATAAAGAAAAAATATTGGACATTGCGTTTCGAGTGGCGTTACTAAACACCCCGTGTTGTTTTATAACCAAAGCGAAGAAATAAAAAAAATCACTTTCCATAATATTTTCTTTTAATCAATACATACATAAAATTAAAAATACTTTTAAAAACAATATAGATATCCATAGATTTCTTATAGTGTAAATATAAATATAATTGCTTATCTTTCATTGTGAACTATACAACAATTTCCTTATTCTATTGAAATTGGATTTGCGGTATACCTTTAAGCACTTCAATAAAACATTTGGAAAGCTGGGAAGTTAGATTAACACGAAGCTGTTAATAGAGGATTTGTTTTGAGGATTCTTTAGATGTTCAATAACTTCGGTTTTCTAAAGGTGTGAAACCTTGTGAGACGAATATAGAGTGATACGAATGAAATCTCTGTCATTAAGGGATTTTAACAATAAAAAACTTGTTTATAGAGATAGAGATATTTTTAGAATCAAAATCTAATATACATAAAAAGAGACAATTAAGAAACCCATACAAGCATTGTTAAATTAAAATGTACAATAAAAAACAACTATACAATCGGTAACTTGCATTACACGAAGTTCAAATAAACTATTGCAATACAAAAGAGAACTTAAATCGGGAAGGAACGGATTCATGGCATTAAACGCCAACCTCCGATTTCTTTTGTCGATTTTACAAAACTGCATCACCGGGCGGGGAAGATGAGAGCAGATCGCCCCTGAAGAAAAACGAGCTCTGATGGTCCTTACAGAAAGAGGTCAATGATCATAATAGGATACCCTGAGTATGCTAATGAGAATGGTGGTGAACGAGGACCGCGACTATCAGCACTTGCTTTTATAAGAGCTAAAACGATGGTGGATAGTGGTGGGTGTCGACATTGCTCTCCAACGGGATGAGTACTGCTCGGATGAAGGTTTCGAAGGAAGTTTCACTTACAATATATTTGTAATTTTTTTAAATACATTTATTTAATAATATATAGGCATAAATCCAGTTATATAGCTGTACGTCTAATCATCTTCCGTTCAGTCGTTCTGTCGCATAAAACGGCTTCTTTGAAGCACTATAAATGGTGTAATTACAGTTTTTATCTCGACTTGTATGCAGATATCATGTATCTACGGGGTAAATCGACATCCACAATAGTAAGTGAGGTAATTCAAAACAATGAAACATCCTTGTCAGTCGTGGCGTAGTGGCACAAAGTGTGACTGTAAAATCGACTGGTTGTGGGTTCGATCCCCACTTGAGGAAATAAAATATTTATTTACATTTATATTTTCATTTCTTGCTCTGGTGTCGAGACAAAGCGCGGCGTTGAGTTCCGCCACTCAATACGCAATACCTCCAGAACTTGGCGGAAAGTTGGGAACGGAGTGTCTTAACACTAGGTTCCCTTCTAGGTTCCCACAGCAGGGTAGACACCCTGCTGTGTGCGGGATACAGCGTGAAGCTGATTTAATTTTCGTCTTATAAAAATACCGATAATGTTGTAGAAAAATTATATAAAAAGATTTACAGATTAAAATAATAAAAAATCATATTGAAGTCATTATAGTTGTCAGTCAAGTGTGTCTGTTTGTCAAGTCTGTTTGTTAAATGACTAATCGTGTAGTTCAAGCTGGCGAAGCTGTGGACGGGCTGCTAGTAAATAATAACTCACCCTCGGTGATGGTTGTGGAATATACAATATTATAAATAGCGCTTCTTCAGTAAAACTTTCATTAAGGTTTGCATACGGCTATAATTGATAGAATTAAAATTATTTAAACATATCTATATGTTACGTTATTAGCGAGCCTCTCGCGGCTTCGCCCGCTTGAACTACACAATTATTTATTTACTAATCTGAAGTACTTACGTGTTCTAATAACTTTATCACTTTAAAAGCATTATCTACACATAAAAAATTAAAGTTTCAGCCAACTCAGTAGGGAAGTAGCAATTTTGACGAATCAAATAATTTATATGGATATTACTCTACTGTCGATTTTGCAGTCACACTTTGTGCCACGACTGGCCTCAAGGTCTTCAGGTCATCAGGTAGAGTGTAAGACTTGACTGGTATAGCTTTTCGTAATCCAAAACTAGATACATTGCGATCGCTTGACAATATTGATATATTTCGTCTATCGCACCAATGGTAATTTCAGAATATATAGAATAATTAAAGTCTGTTAAACGGTTACGTGCCGTTCTCGCACCGTTCTTCTGCACAATATTCAAGTTCAAGGCAAATTAACAGCATGATGTCCAGAAAGCTGTTCTCATGTTTTTCCTTTCCAAATTTCTGCTATTCTAATCTGTTGAGCTGCTTTTCTTTCTGCGGCTTGGTCTTCGAACTCCTGAGTTCGCTCTGACACTCCGTTCCCATTAAGACATTTCCGTCCTCCACTTTCCACCGTATTCTGAAGGCATTTGTTGCGCGTTGAGTTACATCAGGTTAAATATTGTCCAGAAACACAAAAAAAATACATCGAATATTAAATAATAAAAATAAAATATACTCGGAACTCGGAATTCGGCGGAAAGTAAATAACGGAAGTTAGGTTCCCTTTGTTTACCCTGCTATTATATTTGCGGGATACAGCGTAAAGAAAAAAATAATACAAACGAAGCGTATAAATAAAACATTTTGGTTTGGAAACACGATAAACATCGAGAAATAAAAAAAAATCCTACGTGTAACTTGTTGAGTTATCTTGATTAATTTCTTTAAATATTTTACCCTATATGCTGTTTCCGTGCTTCTTCGACCCAGTATAGTTTAAATTTAGATCGTTCTAAAGGAATCTGAAGCACCTTCATACAACCAACCTAAACTACCTACCAAATACACAATGTATAGCGATTTTAATGTAATATTTATTTTTTATAAGTGTCAGAAAAATGACACCGCTGGCTATCCAGAACCTTCTGAAATTTCATAAATCTCATGTTACTAACATTATAAATGTGAAACCTTGTGATGGACGGATGTGTGTTTATTTCTATTTCAAGCAAAACCTACAAAACAGATTTAAATGAAATTTTATATTTTAATATACCTTATACAGAATAACACAATATCTACAATGTTCTCGTATGTAAAGAGTTTGTATAATTTAGTATAATATAACAATAAGTTAAGGTAGGCCAGGCGCCAGGCGTCGTGGTGCAACGATACAGTGTCTGACTGTAAATGCTTTGGTTGTGAGCTTGATTCCCACTCGGGGCCATAAATTATTTTAATTTTTTCGCTCTGGTAATAATACAACAGAACGCGGCGTTGTGTTCCTCTAATCATTACACAATGTCTCGGAAATTAGGCTGAGAGTGGGAAAGGGCGTATCATAACACCAGGTTCTCTGTACCTACCCTGCTCTATATGCGGGATACAGCGTGGAGCTAAAAATAACTATAAATATACACGCTAATATCTAATTTCTAACATCTATTAAAAGTAAATTTATCTAACAACAGAAATTATTAGAATAATTCACAATAAAGCTATTGAAGTCTTCACTTGCCTGAAGTAATTTAAAAATAATTTAACTTTAAGCGAGAGAAACTTGTTAGGTACTCTATAAAACTTGGTCGCACTTCAACGACTGTAGTCTAAAATATTTAAAATTTGTACTCTATCAACAAGGAACTAACCCTTAATCATATTTTGTATATGTGATCGTGCGTCCGTAAAATATGGTATAAATATGTAGATTCTTTTATCTTTATGCTTTGTTTTACATACTCTGGTATAGCAGTGTAAGCAAAAAAACCGAGTTTTATGTTGTTCCCTTGAATTTGAGACACTGCATGTTAAGTTGCGGATTTTAACGCCGCGCTTTCTCTAGCAAATCTGACTGAGAATCGAATCCACACCCATTGAGTATATAGGCAGATCCACTGCGCTACGATATCATCATATACAGAAATATACCATATAAAAGTGTCACTTGCAAAAATAGTGCTGAATGTTACAAATGTAATGCATATTCGTATATAAATTATTCATGCATTTTCTTCTCTGTTTACTCACGAAATGGTTGCGGAGTAAGCAATTACAGGATGTTGTAGTAAAAACTCATACAGAGTAAGTGTTTTCTTATGTAGATATATTTCAGCCTGGGCGGGTTTTTAAATAAACGTAGTATTTAAACACAAAATTAAGTCTTTCATTTCGTTCGTCACTTTTATTTCTTTGTGGGTGATACTTTGAGTGAAGCAAAATATAGTATTAAAATGCCGAAAAATAATGTCATTATTATAAAATCGGTACATTTACGAGCTTATGTTGGTAACAACTAAGGTTTAAAAGCGAAACCTGAGCTTTTACAGTAAAGTATAGATAGTACGTATATTTGAAATATTTTTTTCTTCGCGTCGTAATACGTAGAAAGCTTTTCTTTAAGCTTTTTCTTAGGAGACATTTGGGAATTAAAAATTAATCAACTAACATAAAGAACAGAAGTAAAGGGCATGGCTACGAAGCGTCACAGTGTGATATAAGGAGTGTATTAGTATAAATTATATCTAAGGAATATATTATCCATACGATATATTAGTACGATAGTAAAAAGGAATAATTGTAAAAGAAAATTGGCAATAAAATATTGCATTATCACATTTAAACGAATTTGAATTGAGTGAATTCCCAACCTTTTGGAGGTAATCTCATGTAAGTTATTTCGAATGCGAAAGATAGATAAAAAATCCTGCCAATTTAAAAACAGTTTTTTTTTATTAGAAACTTGCTTTGGTTATTTGCTTAGGTGCAATAACATATATTAAATATATGATATTTTATTGTTTTACTCAAAATGTACTTTAGAATTTTTTATTATAAAAATATAAATGTAAAGGAATAAACTTTAAATATTTTTTATAGATAAAAGATTAAAGATAATTATTTGTTTTAACCCTATCACGTAGTTGAGATTTAGAAGACTAGACAAAACGATTATAATTTAGAATTAGAATTCAAAAAAACATTTTATTCCAAATATATAAATATTGTTTTATATGTATCCCACCATCTAATACGAAGCGTACAAGATATTCGGCCAAGTATCACAAACTCGAAATACGGTATATTTGTATACAAGATAAAAAAAAGTTTATTCAAGTTGGATCTTGCTTGGAGAAAGCGATAAGGCTGTGCTAAATTATAAGACTTCTGACTTGTTACTCTGTAGAAATTAGAAAGAAAATACATAACAGTAAAAATTGCAACTCCTAGTAGTCTCCATATCCAGTGATCCAATTCTCTGATTAAAAATTCATATCTTGGTCAACATGTGCACTAAAATATTTATTTTTTGTTAAACATTTTATCTACATTCTTTATTTTATCAAAAAAATGTTTTTTTTTTTAAAGAAAATTGTTAACTATCAACCAAAAGGTGAAGTCTTGTGTCAAAGCCTTGCATGACTTTTATATAGGGCATTTTATGGGTTCGTAAGTTTTTAATATATAGCTATTATTTGTTTTCTTTTTAAACTTATATTGAAATTCTATTTAAATATCAGATGTATTTGAATAAATTTGGCCTTGAGCCTCTTGGAAAACACGTCTAAGTAACCTACGTAAGCTGCTTTATCAATGTCCGAAAATCTGTGACTATGTTCGTATAGATCTACTTTGTTGAGCTTCAATTGGCAGGGTGCGTAGTACTAGGTGACAGTATTATAAACGCTCGCAGCGCTCATGGTGGCCAAAAGTAGAAAAAATGTAGGCTTTGTCACTTATTAATGTCAAAGCAATCTGTTCGACTTATCGTTTTACTAAGTTATTAAAAATGAGTCACAGCAGTTGCAGTTGTTATACAATGCAACAAATACATTTACATGTAATAGATATATTTATAGCGAAGTATGTGATGCAGAAATACAAACAGAAATAGACAACTCAACTATTTATATATAAAATTACAATAAAATGAAGAACAAAATATGTAATAGGGTAAAAAAACATACACAGATGTGGCGACTTCAACAAGAAAAAATATTTTACTTAGTTTTCATCTATCTGTAATGATGAGCAACATATAGATAGACCTTGCAGGTGTAACATTCAACAATTTCCAATTATTATTAAAAACATTAGCAACCAATCACAAATACAGTATTAATATTTTTTTTTATTTTAATTACTTTTTTTTCTTAATTCACATTTCGTTTCGTTCACGTTTTGATATTATAATAATCATTTATTTAGAGAATAAATTATTATAATAATATCAAAACTAGGTAACTACTATACTAACTACCATTAAATTTGCTTTGTTTTTCAGTAAAACTACAAATAAAAAGTAGTAAACAAATTCTCATATAACCAAAATAAAACACAATTTTGAATAGAGATTACTTACCTCTCTCAATTTGAATAACCAGAAATGATTTATCGACACTTTTTCCACCCAAATCACAGTAATTAAGTAATAATATAAATAAATTTGAAAGCATTTTACGAATATTTTCAAATAATCCCGCCATCATATGTCAAAGCGTCAGAGCCCACAAATTTGCGTACGCTGGGTGGCGCTGTAGTCGTGCACGGTGCCAACACATGAAAGAATTTGTGTAAATAAACCTTTTTATACTATACTATATAAATAATTAATAAATATAGATCTGATAGCATTATTTCTCCATCGTTGCTTAAGCAAAAAAAGAGTTTGATAAAATAAATGGAATATTTTCGATGAATCTTCAAACCCTGAAAGGCGAGAAACCTTTTATTGGTATTTAATCAGCCTTGAAATATATACTTCTATATTATTTGGAAGAGGACTTACTGAACAATACTAAAAACATCCCTTTATGTTGAATATTTCATTTATTGACGAAAATCCTACATAACTCTTTGTTATTTCTATTTGACCATGCGGGGAAGCCGCAGGTAAAAAGGTAGTTTTAAAATAACAACAATGATTGAAAAACTTATAAAAATTTACATAAGAGTTTTTGTATCTTTAGAGCAAACCGATTTCCTTTATATTTTCATATTACATGCAGAAATGTGTGGTACTAATCCTATATTGAGGAAGTCAAATGAGTTAGCGAAAGAAGCAAAGCTCGTATGACCCCGAGTTCAGTTGGGAACTTTTTAATCTGCCTCCGGCACATATTTCGCCATATTGCCTCACAAATTCATATTCCAACTGAATTTAAACTACTTTTATATATGATGAATGTAGTTTATATTATGAATTTTGATTACTTTCAAAATATTTAAATTAAAATTGTTTAAAGTGAAATGTACTGACTTGGAACAATAATAACAACAAACCGAAAATATGGGAAACTATTAGATGTTGACACCATCAAACCTCTTACTTCTAGTCAAAAATGACATTTACATTATTTGGCGCAACAATGATGCAAAAACATTTTTTAAAATTGTGGAAGACTTGAACAAAGAGTTTTGGTGCATATCTTGTTAAGCTTGTTTAACTCTTTTATAAAAACTGGACTCGACGACCGAGGCTTGCGTACCAATTTCAGATCAACAAAAAGTACAACTTATAAAAATTGACAAACTTATGTTTGCGGGCGTATGCACTCATTTTGTATGAAATAAACTACAAATATAAGTTCATAACGTTTTTCTTCTATAAATATCTATAAATTTTCACTTTTACAATTTTTTTCTTTGTGTTGGAAGTTTTTACTTCGTGCCAAATTTTATAACTTCACGGAAAGTACGCCGTAGATTTTGATTACATAAATGCAGCAAAAACGATAAAATAAATGTTCTTATCTTTTGATTAGGTTGAATTAAAATCAAATCAGCTTTACGTTGTATCCCGCACACAGCAGGGTAGGCAGAGGGAACCTAGTGTTAAGACACTCCGTTCCCCACTTTCTGCCAAGATCTGGAGGCATTGCGTGTTGAGTGGCGGAAGTCAACGCCGCGTTTTGCCTCTACACCAGAGCGAAGAAAATGAAAATATAAATGTAAATAAATATTTCTTTTCATCGAGTGGGGATCGAACCCACAACCAGTCGATTTTACAGTCACACTTTGTGCCCCTGCTCCACGACTGGCCTCGATTCGGCCTTATTTTTTTCTTATCGTGAGAAAAATTATCATGACAGACGGACACACGGACAATAAAGTTATCCTATAAGGGTTCCTTTTGAGGTACAGTACCCTAAAAATATATGCAACTACGTCATTGTTGCACCAAATTAACAATTTGTATGTAGAATGCAAACAAAACTTAACCAAGTGAGACACAACTACTAACCTAACCCTTAACCTTCGCGTGCAAATATGAATACTTCCATACATAAAAGTAAACGTGACTCATCCTCATAAGTTATGGCTAATTTAATGTAAATTTGTCAAAACCTGATATTAACACATTGTTGTTATTTATGGGTAAAACGTAGTACGTGACAAGGTGAACTGGAACGGTACACGCGATTTTCGCCGTGCGGCTGAGGTCGGTATGTTGCACGTTCTGTTACATAACACTAAATTTATGTTATCTGTGTTTTGGTAGTATGTGGAGATATTGGAATGGAATGGAAATTAATTTAGCCTGGAATTTATTTTAGCCTGGATTTATTTAGTATTTTTTTTATTTTCTGCCATTTAAGATGTTTACAAAATATTTCATGAAAATGGCTTAGGAGCATAAAAATGCGACTGTAAATGCCTATCGTATTTATGTCGTTGGTTCCATTCCCACTTGAAGGTAATGCAAAATGAATTAAGGAAGTATTGCTGCGTTTTGCCTCGACTCCAGACCGAAAAATAAAACAAAAAAATCATATAAATATTTAATTACCTCGAGTCGGGATCGAATCCCCAACTAGTCGTGTTTACAGTCACACACTTATGCTGTTGCGCCGCTACTAGCCTGGAATTATAAATAATTTGAATAAAATCTACTATTACTAATATTGCCAACTGCAATATTAGCGGTAATACCCAACTGGCTCGCAACTCGCTGTGAAGTAATATTTGGAATAGCGCCTAAGCGGCGCTTTAAAATTATTCACAAAATAGCATCTTCTCTCGCCAAATTATCTTGGAAATCTTTCGATATCCAAATTTTAGAGAAACTTTACTGTACTTCTAGTAATGAGAATCGTAAAAATCGTGCAGAAATTTCGCCGAAATATGAACGTGTGCCTATCTTAATTGGATGGATTGATTGGACATCCTATGCAAGTAGTGCAGATAGGAATTAGCCTTGCGTTTGGAAATCGTGCATGTATTTTTAAACCGATTTCTCTTTTTAATAATGTATACGAATAAAAGTTATACTTTAATATATAAAATTTAAATAAAAATGTCAGACTTGTCTAATCTCAGCAACTTTCCTACTAATCTTGACATAGAGCCCTGTGTTCTACACTGGGCAGCTTTAAATCCTTCGTAGAGCTACTTACACGGCGACATGTACTGTGTCAAGCTGACACATTTGACAAATATGTTCCTAGAGTAAAGCCGAGGTGATACTGAGTGCGATACTTTCCCGTGAGAGGTATTATACTTTTCATACATTCACAAGACGACATTGAATTATGAAGGGTCCTTTCTAAAGTGCATTTAACGCCCAGGAGACATTTAACAAATTTAAAATTGTGAACATTATCTGTTTTTGGCCATAAACATTTAAAAGCATTCAACATAAAATGTTTAACATAGATTGTTATATAATATGTAAAATTTATGTGACATATATGTATATACATATATACTTGTCGTGGTTTGTGGATTATATATCACCTCAATTCGATTAGACGAAGAGATTCGATTAAAATAGACAGATAATAGTAAAAATATAGATTATTAAGTGTCGGAATACACACTTCGTCTAATCGAATTGAGGAGATATGTCATGTTATAAAAAAATGGTTATGTTGAATGTTTTTAATGTAAGATAAGGTTCTCTTTACGAACCTTTCTTTCTACATTCAACTAATATATAAACCAGAAAAGTACAAAAAATAAAGGCTTAAAAGTATTTTACCTTTCAGTTCTTAGAAACAAGAACTAAAAAAACTTTTTAATCCGTGTACATTTTAAGCCACTTACAGCGAGCGTCATTAACTCCGCACAGTGCACACTCAAATAGATATTAACAAAGCAACACTCCAACTTCATGAAAAAAGTCCATCCAAATCCCATTAGCAGCTTAGGGACAATTTACAAAAATCTTCTAGTGGAAACATGCCAACTATTTCCGATTTTTTTTTTTAAATATAACAATAACATGGACAAATAAGTAATAACGTGGACATTGGACTGTATTGTGGCGTTGTAATGAAGCGTCTGGCGATATATGTACATAATGACTGGGAATAATTCTTATTAGTGAAAGCGTTTATACCAAGATCTTTAATTATTGATTCCTATTTTCGATTGATCTCAGTCTACCAGCGTCAACTCAGTAATGAAATGTTATTAAAATATATACGATTAATTCGGTTGAAGGTTAAAGGTTAGAGACCAGCCGTGGCGCAGAGGTACAACGTATGACTGTAAACGCGACAGGTTGTTGGTTCTATTCCCATTCGAGGAAATTAAATATTTAATAGTTCCAATTTCTTCGCTCTTGCGTCGAGGCAAAGTCTTAATACTAAGTTCCCTCTGCCTACCTTGCTGTGTGCGGGATACAGCGTGAAGCTGAAAAAAAATCGGTTTAAAATATTTTAATTATTCTTATATGGTTAGACATAGTGTGGCTAAAGGTTTTAAATATAAAGTAACGAAAATCGGGAACGGAAAAGTCAAATAAAAAAAAATATCACAACATTCTCACTACATACGAGTATATGAATGATGTAGACGAAGCGTTTAAAAAAAACTGAATAAAATAGAATTATTCCACAGAGTTAATCATGCAGTATCATTTAAACCAAATCCAGTCTAATGTCGGTGCAATATTTGAACTCAACCGGCTGGCAATGATTTGTTTTCAATTTTTAACCGAAATAAATTCAAATATTTGTCGTTGTTTTCGAAATAATTTTATGTATTTATTACTTTTATAAAAAAAGGACAAAAAAAAAACAGAAAATGTTAATATAATATGAGCAGAGTGACTTTTGATGCGGTTAACGTATCTCCTATAAAAAAAATAAAAAAATTAACAAACATTTCTATTGAACATCAAATTCACTAAACAAGCCAGTTATATCTTCTCGTCCAACAAAATCCCAACTGAACTGCGAATTCCTTATCATTTGACTGTAATTTTTATAAAAAACGAGACCTTTTTGGGTTATCTATAACATCGAAATGGCCTATGTAAGTAGCTCGACGATAGTCGCGGCCTATCAGACAAGCAAAGGAAGGTATTTGAAGTTAAATTTAGTGCTCGGTGAGCTACGTAAGCCATTTGTGTTGTTATTTTAGGTTTTTGTAATGTAGTTGTTTTAATATAGGATTAACTAAACCAGTGATTCTCAATCCTTTTTTTTGTTGCGGCACATATTTAACGATTTCAATATTTGGCGGCACACAAAGAAATTATTTACTACAACACACTGCACAAATAGTTTATGACAAAAATTTTAAATATAAAAATATTTTTTTTTGTGGATTTAAATATATATTCATGTTAAAAATATTTTTCTTTTTAAATGATATAATTTAATTATATTAACATTGTTATATATTTGCAAAATTAGGCGGCACACTTTTGAAATTTGGCGGCACACAAAAGTGCTGCGGCACAGTGGTTGAGAATCACTGAACTAAACGACTTAAAAAAGGAAGCGAGAAATTTTAAATACACGTATGTACATATGCAATAATAATCGTCGTCGCGATGCAGTGGCACGAGTATTTGGTTGTAAGCGCGATGGTTGTGGGTTTGATTCCCACTCGGAGATAGAGGAGATGAAATATTTACTTAAATTTATATTTCCATTTCTTCGCTCTGGTGTCGAGGTTAAGCGCGGCGTTGCGTCCCTCTGCCTACCCTGCTGTGCGCGGGATAACAGCGTGAAGCAAATTTTTTTTTTATGTATATAATGGCCCATATACATAAATTACATCTTCGGACATTTTCTTACGTTTTCACACTTTGTCACACAATAAATATAATTAAATGAACACACACACATTCATTTTATATAATTAAATGACACATAAATCAAAGATTTTTTACAATCATTTTATTTCGTATATATAGTGTTTTTTATTCCGGAAACGGTATACATTTTGGACATACGAGACAAAAATAGTTATACCTCATCTATTACGTATATCAGTTTGACTATCTATGTATCAATCATTCTGTAGATTCAATTGCTACGTGACCGTCGTCATCTATCGTACTCCAACGTCGAAATACTGTTCGTTTCGTTAAAACAAAGATTTTAATTCTGTCCAAAAAATGTTTATAATTAAAAAAAAAGTATTTGGACCTGACAAAGTGCAAAGTTGAGTTTTACTCAACACAAAATGGTCATAATTATGATAATTTATCGAGATCGTCGTGGCGCAGCGTCTGATTTCAAGCGCGACGTTTGTGGGTTCCATTCCCACTCTAGGGAATAATTATGTTTAATATATCTTTACTTCCCCGTTCTGGAGGAAGCGCGTCGTCGAGTTGCCAATAAAAAATTCGATGGAAGATGAGGTACGGAGTATCTTAATATCAGGTTCCTTCTGCTTTTTCCCCGCTATTCGGAAAAATGCGTGAAGCTGCAAAATAAGTATCCAAGAAGAACTTTTCTCTATTATTCTGTAAAATAAACAATTAAAATAATATAAAATGAAATCATACGCTTAATTCTGTTTTGTTATCAATGAGAGACAACGAACACCTTTAATATTTTATGATCTTTATGTGAGATAAATAAAATGTTACGCCCCTAGCAATTGACCCTATTATTATCACGATTGAGTTCATGTACATGTAAATGTGTGTACATATATAGAGTTTTCTATTTTTTAGCTTCATTCTGTAGTCCCCAGTTTAGAGTAGAAAAAGGAAATCTAATATTAAAAGATTCGGTTCCCAATTTTCCCAATATTCAGATATAACATGTTGAGTGGTGGCACTTAATACCGCGAAACTTTGTTATTACCAGACCGAGGAAATGAAAATATTTAATTCTGCTTTGGGGGAATTAAACCCTTGCGTGCGACTGTCAACGCGAGAGGTTGGAGGCTCGATTCAACAGTCTGTATTGCTTAATTCGTTATCCCACAAAGCTAGAAAGCCAGAGAAATCTTAGTGTCAAAACACTCTGTCTTCAACTTTCCGCTTGTATTCAAGACTTTGCTTCTTGAGTAGCGGTACCTAACGCCGCAATATAACCTACAGGAGAATAGACAGATGCTACTTTAAGAATCTAAATAACGTTAAATTACTACATTTACACCGCAATATAAATCAAATAAAGTCAAGTCTGTGAAATGGAAACGTTCCCACAAAACCTGTCAGGATTGTAATGAATGAGCAAAAGAAAAGAATTGCTTATTTCTTAGCATTTTGTTAACGGTATTTTGTAGTAAGTGACTTATATGAGTTCCTATGAAAAGGCAGCTTTTGAAGACTTTATTGTGAAACTTCCTTTTAACTAAATCAAAGTGAAGCCATCGTGGCACAGTGGCACAAGCGTGTGATTGTGAACGCAACGATTTTGGATTCAATTCCCACTAGGAGGATTTATTTTTTATTAATATTTTCATTTGTTTGCTCTGGTAACAAAACAAAGCGCGGTGTTGACTTCCGTCACTCAACACGCAATGCCTCGAAAATTCGGAAAAATCTTAATACTAGGTTCCCGCTGCCTACCCTTCTAAATGCGTTAGTATTTAAAACAATATTTAATTAATATTAAAATAATTAAACGCAAGTCAATTTTTTATATTAATTATATCCTATCATATATGAAGCGAAATCAAATGATATTTACTCGATAGCATGGAACAAAAGAGGGTGATGTGTTTATCAGTCTATGTATATATATATATATATATATATATATATATATATATATATATATATATATATATATATATATATATATATATATATAATATATATATACGTTTGCTCCTTGACTGGTAATCCTAATAAATTTGGGCTTGCTTTTTTCTTAATAGTTTCATGTAGTTGAGTTTTATTGTAATATATTTTTAAACTGTTTGTACTAGTAGCTTAAAAATATTATAAGAATATATAAATGTTTAGGCCAATGTCGGCAATTTTTCACCTTCCAACAGCCACTCTAAATAAATGCGTCTTAGAGTTTGCCTCAGTGCTTTGTTGAGATAATAGAACGATAACGATAACGATCGTTATAGTTTTTAAAACTTTTGTTATTTTAATATTTATTAACTTTTATTTAACACTGGGTCCCGCACAGAGCAGGGTAGGCAGAGGAAACCTAGTGTTAAGACACTCCGTTGTCGGCAAAATGTGTGTTTTTATTGGATTCTTTGTACCTTTAATGTTTATTTTACACATAATTTATTTAAACTCTTAGAAAATTTTCAAAACGAGTAAAAAAACGTTTTAAAATAGTACTATTAAAGCTTATTTTTAGATTCGCATAAAATTTTGGTGTTGCTTAGGTTTTTTTATTTTTATCGTCAAGATATTTCCTTTGCAGTAGATAGATAAAAGTTTCTTAGAATTATATCAAATGAAGGGAAGTGATAAAATTTTATTTTATACATACTGTTTATAAAGTTTATTTACTAATGTTATTTTGAAAATTTATTAAACATAAAAGCTGGATAATTAAAAAAAAAATGTTAGAATTTTTTGTCAAACAACATTTAAATATAAAAAATGCACATACTTGTACATAAACAAATGACCACGAAAAAGATTGATTGAATGGTTCCAGCCCCTCGGCTAAATGAGGCTAACGAAAGCTTTACAATTTTTCTCCTAAATTCTAATTGGGTTTATAGAGCAGAAGGAAGTCATTTAGAATCACTGCTTTGTTTTGATTCATTATAAAAATTATATTTATTATTTCAAAGGTAATTACGAATTAATTGAAATTTAGGCATAATTTTGAGTGTAATTGAAAATGATCTTTGAAAAAATATGCTAGAAGGTTGTTTTAATATTGTGGAATGTTGAAACACCAGGAGTAGTTAACTTCGAAAACTCTTAGATATAGTGTCATATAATAAGTACGTAAGTATACGGTATACCTACAGCCATTTTTTTTCATGTATGAGGCCGTCGTGGCCCAGTGGCACAAGAGTGTGACTGAAACGCGACGGTTGTGAGTTCGATCTCCACTTGAGGAAATGAATTTTTATTTCTTAATATTTTCATTTCTTCGTTCTGACACCAAGGCAAAAGTTCGGCGTTGAGTTCTGCCACTCAACACGCAATGCCTGGTAAAATTCGGCGGAAGGTGGGGAACGGAATGTCCTATGACTATGTGCCCTCTGCCTACCCTGCAGTTGGCGGGATACAGCGTGAAGCTGATTGATTTAATTTATTTTTCATGTATGTTTTGTAAAGTACAAAATTATTCTCCTTGCCAACATCGCAACATACAAATTTGTATAAGTGACACAGTGATACATAGCTACTTACTGAATTGAAAAATCTATTTCTCTGTTTTATCTTACTCCTTTGAGGCCAGTCGTGGCTCAGAGGCACAAATTGCCACTATAAAATCGACTAGTTGTGGGTTCGATCCCACTCGAGGAAGTGCAATATTTATTTACACTTATATTTTCATTTCCTCGCTCTGGTGTCGAAGCAAAGCGCGGCGTTGAGTTGCGTCACTCAGCACACAATGCGTCCAGAATTCGGCGGAAAGTGGGCAACGGAGTGTCTTAACACTAGGTTCCCTCTGCCTACCGTGCTGTGTGCGGGATACAGCGTGAAGCTGAAAAAAAATATCCTACACTAACATACTATCCACCGCCTCCTCAAACCTCGAACCTCGAACATAAAGCGTCTGTATGATCCTGATACCCTAATGGAGAGTTGCAGTTCTTGGTGTCGTTACGGATAAGCTTTCCGTCTATCGTTGGACGCTATGTTTTCTTTAACTACCTAGAGATGAAGCGTGAAGCTAAACAAAAGAAAAATATGCTGAGTTTGGTAATGTGTGGTGGTGCGAGTTAATGTTCGTAGACGATTAGTATCAATAATCAAGTCTTTTATAACACAACAAAATATTTATTACAAATAGAAACGAAAGTCACATATATATAAAGAAACACAATAGAAAGATAGTCCACACAGTTTACAAATAATACAGAAGGAGTGTACATATATCGGAAACAAAACTACAAGAACGTTCACTAGAAGGTAGGTACGTGCGTAGTGGCCGATAGTATAGCAAGTGCAAGTAATCCGCGACGGTTGGGTGTTTGCGACTCACTAGCTGGCGATATGTTTCGCGCGGTCAGCTGTGGACGACCCAAAATTACGTCACACGGCTCAGGTAGCAGTTGCCGTGCAGATAATAAATTATTTTAGCCGACGTTAGTGAATTGTGGGTTGTGTGTTTTATATATATTTTATTTAAATAAATAATTTTCTAATTATTAATTATTGATATTCCTATAATAAATTGGATTCTAAATAAATAAATAAATATGTGACATTATATTTTGTATAATTAAATTAATAAATAAATTAATTTGAATTAGTGGGAGTAGCCCACACTGAACAATAATAACTACATTGAACAATACATTTTATGTTCTATAACAAATATATATATATACATCTATTAAATTCAAATTTATTATATTTTTGTTCCAATATTAATATGGCTGTATTGTCTAATGAAAAAGGTTTTGTATCGAGGTAGGTGATCTTTTTAATAACGATACCAATAAAAAGCCACAGTCGCTGGTAAGCTTTTCATTGAACCAGAAAATATTTCGTTAAAAGCGGCGGGGGCTCTGTGATATAAAACCTTGGTTTCTAAATTTTAGGACGTCGTAAGAGATTTTGCTATATCTGCTAACTGGCTAATATTTAACAATTTAATGATTGAGTTTTAAAGATTACATATATTTGCAAATATTTATTTACAGCGTTAAGATTTATTTCTAAGAATTTATTATCCGGCGGAGAGAGTGGAACAAAAATGGTTTAATGAGAATGGAGTGTCTTAACAAGTTTCCTCTGCCTACCCTGCAAAAAAAATTCTAAGACTATTTAATTTTTAAGCGCGTGTTAGAATAGAAGTTTAAATAGAGCTTTACAAATTTAGTTATAAATAAATGAAATAACAATTTAAGGTTACTGAAGTGAAAGAAGTTATGAAATTCATAAATTTATTATATTTATTAGTAAACAAAAACACAACACGAAATTATAAGAAAAGAGGCTTATGATATTAACCATTTTATTATTTGTATACTACATAACACATTTGGATAGGTTTCTTTACTATACACTAACTATTACTAACGTTAATTTACAATTTATCTAGCAAATAGCAACATATAATAACCTGATATATGAAAAAAGTAACAGTGTGATACTTAACTTATAATGGCTGATCACGAAGAGGAAAGAGAGCGATCCTTCTCGAACCTCACTATTTAAAGCTTTAGGGATAGCGCGCATTGGTGACTTTTGTCAGGGTGACAATAAATTCTTTGTCACTGCTTTTCGAGACTGCGCGGTGGCAGTGACGAAATTTTTTACATTTGGTAAAATGAATCTCCAAGAGATAGATGGTTGTCTGTGCAGTTATATTAAGAAATAGAAAAAAAAAAGCAAACGTAGAAAAAATAATCGTTTAGGGATTTATCATAGAGCTACGGCCTCGACTCAATTTAGTCAATCAGTATGTCGTTGTCTATTTCATCTTCATGAAAACACACGTTTTGCCTTGGTGATGAACTTGACGCCATTCTTGAAATTAAAATTCGGAGCTGCACGCTGCTGTTTCTTGTTTATGCGGAAGACGACTAGTATGGAAACTACAAGGTGGAGGGGGCACGAAGTGGCATTTAGTTTCTAATGCGCGCACGGGCATACAAACCTATGGACGCGGTGACAGTTGCGTCACGAGCGTGTTGCCATCCCCCGCGGACAAAAAGTCACCCAACTGTCACGTATCCAAATGCGCGCACCTTCATTTAGGGTGATGTACACGGTGACAGTGACGCAACAGTCACGGTGACAAAAATCACTAATGCGCGCTATACCTTAGCCATAAACAAATGTCAATTGCCAATTACTACTGGCCTTAAATAAATATTATTTATGGTAATAATTCTATACATATATTTCTTATTATTATACTATCTTAGTCATAATTTTATAATAATTAATTGTAAGTATTTTCATCATAATAATATAATTTGAATATTAATTAAATATTTTATGTCCATAATTATTCTATAGTAATCTATTACTTAACCATCAAATCATACAACATGTTTTAGATACCAAATCATAGATAAATACCAAATGTCAATTCGTTGTCAAATGTAACAATTATATATTTATTCTTTTTATTTATTTATTTAATTACCATCAACTCTATAAATCTATTACGCGCAAGAGATTTAAAATTCTATAGTACCGATTACAATTATTTGTTATTTAAATATATTTTGTGTGCTTAATATATTTAATGAAATAGGAAAAGGAGATTCTTTAAGTAATAATTGGTTTATATATGGTCGTAACTTCGTACCACCGTCATAGCACCTAGAACTAAACTGGCTGTATATGCGACAGTTGAGATTTTTACAAATTTCCGCTACCCAAAGATAATTACTAAGAATTGGCAAGAGAGAATGCTATTTATTCATTATTTTTAGCATTTTTAAAGTCTCCCTACAGAGATGCTAACAACATAAATAACTTATAACAAGCGTATTAAAATTTCGACGTAGCTTGATGAGAACGTATGGCTTAGTGGTCAGAGCGCCTGGTCGGTTACAGATATTCTATTCATACAGATATTTCAAAATATTTTCGGAATAGAGGCGACATAACACTTTAAACATAAGCCTCAATGTTATATCACGAAATGGGCAAACCAAGCAAGGTAAAACAAGTCCTGATACAACCTTTTTTTTTCTAGCTTCACGTTAGCTGTAAAGAAAAATATTTAAGTACAAAGAAACTAACGAATCGGTATAATAAAGAATCGTTGTTCTTTAAAAGCTTAGACATTGGTAATAGGTCATTTTCTATACTTATGGATTTAATTTACATAATAATTTCATAGATCATTTTATAATTCCTCAGCTCCAAAGTACAGAAGTAAACAATAAGGCGTCGGCTTCGATTGATCCATCCGTTACCTAATTTCCAAGGCAGAACATTGTGAAACTCGATAAGTTATGCAGTGTAAGATTGTAAAGCGGTAGCGGAGTTGTATCAGGACTTGTTTTATATAGCTTACTTTACATTTTGTGATATAACGTTTAAGTTTATGTTTTTAGTGATATATATCCTCCATTTTGAAAAGATTTATTATCTTTATAAAGCGTGTATTCTTGAAATTATCTGCTTAACTTACTTAACTTGCTGCTGTCAGTACAACGAGAAGAACAATTTGAAGTTGACAAAGTTAAATTTGCGGACGTATGCATTGATTTTATATGAAATGAACAATAATCTTAGATTGATACATCAAACAAAAAAGTAATCCTATAAGGGTTCACTTTTTACTATTCAGGTACGGAATCCTAAAAATAATAAAACGCCTTCTTCCTATAGTCTAAACACCTACGTTTGTAATAGGTCTAATCTAGCAGACGCGGTAGACCATCAAACGGGAATACTTCACAAGGTATTTTCTGCGACAGTGCTATCTATCTCAATTTGGTAAATTGGCACCCAGCTACGTATAACTCGTAGCGCGACATACTCGTAGCAGTGACAAAACAGTACAGTAAACGCCCGCAATGACGCTAACAATCTGTTCTAGTCTAATTTGGAGAATAAAAGGCCCGTCAAGTGTGAGTCGTACTCGCCCACTGCGGCTTCCGTAGCAATTTCTAGATTGTAGATCAACAGGAAGTACAATTTATAAAAGTTTTATAAACATAAGTTTGCTACAAATGTAAGCTTGTAATGTTTTTTTCGACGAAATACCAATAAATTTTAACTTTTTGGATTTTTTTCTTTATTTATATTGTAAGTTCTCACTTCGTGCCAAATTTAAGTTTTGATAATATACAATGCAGAAAAAACGATGCATAAATCTCGTAACCCTTTGATTACATTGACTTAGAAGCTTTTTTTTCTGTACTCGCAGTGACTGCAGACTACTTAGCTCACTCACTCAGCTTGAATCCTAAAAAAGAAACAGTAAATTATAATAATTGCTTTATATTAAAACCATTTTTTCATAAAATATTAGAAAGGCAGCTAAAATTATAAACACGTTTGAATTCGTATAATTATGTACAATGTAAGCTACTTTAAACTACTACATCTTAGGAAAATATACTTCCATCCTTAAAGCTATGGAGATAACAGATTATATTGATAGAAATATATCATTGAACCTATTCCCTCCTTAGCTTTGTAGCTATCTTGATGGCTCTCAAGATCCGACATCGAGAGTTAACCTAAAAAGACTTACGATTACTATCAGAAACTATTGTAAAACTAACATAACAATTTCAGAATTTAGGTCAACAGGAAATACAACTTATAACAGTTGACAAACTTAAGTTTGTATATTATAATTTTGTATGAAATATACTACTAATTTAGTTAGTTATTGTTAATTTGAAATGTAAATTTCCATTTTTCAGATTTTTCAAAAGTTATTCTGAAAGTTCTCAATTCTTGCCAAATTTCAAAATTGTAGATCAACGGGACAACAAAAACAATTGATTACGTAGAAAAATAAATTTGGCTAATTTAAATTTGTAATTATTTTTTACCATGTATCTATAGTTTTATTTATTTTCGGATTTTTTTCCTTATTTATGTTAAAAGTTCTGACTTTTTACGAAATTACAGAACTGAGGTCCGCGGGAAGTATCCTATATATACATTTTGATTATGCGGCGAATTTTATACGAAATGCAGCAAAAAAGATACGTAAGCATAATCTTTTTCTGTGCTCCAAGAGACCATAAACCTGGATAATTGATATTAATTTTAGTTTAATACTTCCATGATCTTGAGATAAATGGACTTGGCAGACTTACAGACAGATATACAGACGTGCAACAAAGCGACTTTATAAAGGTTTCATTTTTTTAAAACGATTCGTGATTAAATGTTTTACAAACTTAATGAATCAAAATAATTTTAATCTACGCAACAGTTATCTTATGTTATTAAGAAGTAATTTAACAAAACCGTCCCGTTACTTTGTAATAGTTTAAAATGGCTGTTTTGCTTTCACAATTGTATTAACTAGAAGTCAAAGGACTTTAATTTACTTTGCAAGACTTGCTAACTGAATGTGTGTGTTTGAAATATGAGTTGCAGATGTATCGCGCTGGAAACCTAGTGGTTCTTGAGGCATTGCGTGTCGAGTGGCGGATCTCAACGCCGCGATTTGCTTCGTTTCCAGAGTCAGCTTACAATCGCATGAACGTGATCCTGCGCCATGACTGGCCTCACTTGAACTTTGACCTGGACTTTTACCATTCTATACATATTTATATTTTTTGACCTCACGTATATAAAACGCGGTAGGCAAAAAAAAATTGTTAATACGCTCCGTAATATAAAAATAATATAAATAAAATTCGAAAGAATTACGAATTGCCTTAAGAATTAAGAATTGTTGTTAGATAAGAATTTATTTAATAAAAAAAACGATACTTATAGGTATAGGTAATACCTTTTATACGATATACCTTTTAGGTATTCCCAAAGTATTTTATAGTAGCTTTCAAGTTTAGAACTGGAAATAGTTTACCTTGTTTGTGATTGACGTAGAAACTGTTATTCGTTTTCATTGTTGAGAATGAGATTGGGTTGCACAAACTTTCTTTATATCAAGTGAAATATAAGAAACATGCACAATTTTTTTATTTCAGTTTAATAAAGTAATTTATCTATATACCTATTATACTTTTTTCATGGTTTATACAGAATGAAATGTAGTGTTGTATGTTTATACTCATTTGTTTATAGAGCTAATGTCTTTGTAAATTTAACGAAAACTGCAAATGGAGCCTAATAAATTCTTTATATTTAATGTAATAATTGCTTAAAAAGTTCTAAATATTTAACATAACATACGAAATATTTAATACGTTGAAAACACTGAAAATACTAGGCTAAGGCCAATAATAGTAATGCATTACCAAACGTATATCACTATCGTAGTTCACTTCCATTTCATATATCTATATTATTCCACTTACCATGCAATATTAATGATATATATGAAACTGGTTTATATGCTTTATGTTATTTAATATACTACTTATTAAATATTAGTATTTGTGCTACGCTATATATGTTCATGGTATATCAAAATGGTTCTGTGTGGGATTTAATATATGAAATGGCAGGGGAGTGAACTTAAGCAATGATCAAAATCACATTTCACTCATAAACTCTTAACGTTTTTAAATATTGCATCAAAATACATAAATACATATATTGATAGCAGTTTCAAGTAAATTAATTAGTTATTACTCTACAGATTTATTTATAAAATCTTTCGCGGGTAGACACGAAAGTGCATACACGTCTTTTTAATCAACTCTAAAATTTTTTTTTTAATAAATTCGTTTAATTATTGAATATATGTGTTAAATTTTAGATACCGGTGCTTAAGTTGACTATAACTAACTTTCCCACATAAATTTACATTAGTTGATTGAATCATGGATACACCTGTGGAACAATTACTTAGAAGTATGAATGAACTTTCCTCAATGTTTTCTTCTCGCATGGGTGAGTTTGAAAAGAACTTATCTCAACCTAGTACAGCCGCCCCTACACCTACCTTGAAGGCTTTGACTGCAGATTTTCATACATTTAAGGCTTTTGTGTGGAAGACACTCGGCCTATTAAAGTCACAAGTAGAGCTGGTTATACTCAGTATGGACCGCTTGGAGACCCACTCGAGGCGAAAGGTGCTTCTACTCCATGGCATTAAGGAGGAGAAAGATGAGGATATTTTGCAGAAGACAACAGAAATATTATCCAAGCATATGAAGTTGCCCGACGTTAAGTCTGCATCCATTGAGTCTTGTCATAGACTTGGTACTAAGAAAGATTCTGCCAGGCCTGTTATTATCAGATTTACCAGTCTAAAGTTACGCTCCAACGTTTGGAATGCAAAAACATCATTAAAAGGCACTAAAATTACTATGACAGAATTTTTAACGAAATCACGTCAGGAAGTGTTCTTAGCGGCCCGTAAACACTTCGGAATAAGGAAATGCTGGTCTGCCGATGGCATGATAGTAATATTTTAAATGAAACTATTTTAACCGGATTAATCGCGTATATTTGGTACTTTTATACATTTTTGGGAACCCGACGTTTCGAACACTTTGCAGTAGTCCGTGGTCACGGGTAGACTGAGGTGGCATTCGTCTGTCAGTTGACATAATTATTATATCAAACTACCGCCAACGATTTCTTAATTGCCTCGCGTACTGCCCTGGATTCCTGCAGAATGAGCTGATAGTATCTTGCCCTCTGGTATGGTGGGTTTGAGACTTCAATGATTTTATGAGTGGGTCCCAGGTGGTAGAAAGTTTCCAGCCATCCTCTCTATTGAAATTAGGATGTTTTTGTATTTCAATAGCCTCGCGGATCATTCTAGGAATGTATCTGTTTTCCTTAGCGAAGATTTGGGGTTTATCAAACCTAATGTAGTGGCTGGGTTTATCCACAGTATGCTCACACACAGCTGACTTCGATACATGCCCATTCTTGATATCAGAGATGTGTTCTTTCACCCTAACACCGATGCTTCTCTTTGTTTGACCGATGTATGATAAGCCACAGTCACAGTCTAGTTTGTATACACCTGCACTCTGTAAAGGAATATTACTTTTTACTGGTCTCAAGAATTGGCTCACTTTCTTGTTAGGCTTGAATATGGTTTTTATGGAAGCTCTTCTTAAGATGTTGCCAATCCTGTCTGTAACCCCCTTCACATATGGAAGAAATGCTGGCTGTCTCTCTACTGTGGGTGGCTTGTTGGTCTTCTGACAACGCTGGCGGGGAACTGGCAGCTTGTTCTGATGAAGGCTATTCTTCACCTGGCGAAGCTCGTCCCCTAGGTGTTCAGCGTCGCAGAGGTGGTGGGCTCTCTGAAACAAAGATTTGCCAACGGTAGATAACTGTGTAGGGTGATGGTGAGATTCACCATTGAGGTATCTATTGGTGTGCGTGGGTTTCCTATATACTGTGTGGCCTACTGTGCCATTGGGATTTCTTATGACTAAAACATCAAGAAAAGCTAGGGAATTATTTGCCTGTAATTCTATTGTAAATTTAATATTGTCATTAATAGAATTGAGGTGGTTTAGGAATATATAAATACTGTCCGTAGGTAAAATGGTAAAAGTGTCATCTACGTACCGCTTATATATCCTAGGTAGACAGGGTGCAGAGCTAAGAGCCATCTCCTCAAAGTCCTCCATGTATATATCTGCTATTACCGGGGACACGGGCGAACCCATAGCAATGCCATCTATTTGTAAATAGAATTCTTGATTGAACATAAGGTATCCAGATGTGAGGCAATGTTCTAAAAGTTCAAGATATTCTATAGGCATATTGTTATCCTCTAGCTTCCTCTTGACAATCTTGATGCAGTCCTTGACGGGAATACTGGTGAACAGCGACTGGACATCAAAACTGACCGTGGTTTCATTGTTAGCTAACTTAAGATCTTTCAGTCCGCTAACAAAATGGTAAGAGTCCCTGACATAAGATGTTGTGTGGCCACGCAGTGGAGAAAGTACTTTGGCGACATGTTGAGCCAGTTTATACGTCGGCGTATCGATTTGGCTGACTATTGGTCGAAAAGGTACATCTTTTTTGTGTATTTTTGGTAACCCATACAACTTTGGAGGTTTTACACAGCTAGGCACGAGAGATTTAATGTCAAGATGTAATGTTTTCGCGTGTTTTTTGATCAAATCGGATGTATTTTTAAGTATTTTTGTTGTAGGGTCTTTATCAACAATTTTATAAGTTTTTTGATCCGATAGCAATATTGACATTTTTTGTATATACTCGTCGGTGTCTAGTATAACCGTCGCGTTACCTTTATCGGCTTTGATGTAGCCGATCGGCTTTGATGTTGAAGATGTACCTTTTCGACCAATAGTCAGCCAAATCGATACGCCGACGTATAAACTGGCTCAACATGTCGCCAAAGTACTTTCTCCACTGCGTGGCCACACAACATCTTATGTCAGGGACTCTTACCATTTTGTTAGCGGACTGAAAGATCTTAAGTTAGCTAACAATGAAACCATGGTCAGTTTTGATGTCCAGTCGCTGTTCACCAGTATTCCCGTCAAGGACTGCATCAAGATTGTCAAGAGGAAGCTAGAGGATAACAATATGCCTATAGAATATCTTGAACTTTTAGAACATTGCCTCACATCTGGATACCTTATGTTCAATCAAGAATTCTATTTACAAATAGATGGCATTGCTATGGGTTCGCCCGTGTCCCCGGTAATAGCAGATATATACATGGAGGACTTTGAGGAGATGGCTCTTAGCTCTGCACCCTGTCTACCTAGGATATATAAGCGGTACGTAGATGACACTTTTACCATTTTACCTACGGACAGTATTTATATATTCCTAAACCACCTCAATTCTATTAATGACAATATTAAATTTACAATAGAATTACAGGCAAATAATTCCCTAGCTTTTCTTGATGTTTTAGTCATAAGAAATCCCAATGGCACAGTAGGCCACACAGTATATAGGAAACCCACGCACACCAATAGATACCTCAATGGTGAATCTCACCATCACCCTACACAGTTATCTACCGTTGGCAAATCTTTGTTTCAGAGAGCCCACCACCTCTGCGACGCTGAACACCTAGGGGACGAGCTTCGCCAGGTGAAGAATAGCCTTCATCAGAACAAGCTGCCAGTTCCCCGCCAGCGTTGTCAGAAGACCAACAAGCCACCCACAGTAGAGAGACAGCCAGCATTTCTTCCATATGTGAAGGGGGTTACAGACAGGATTGGCAACATCTTAAGAAGAGCTTCCATAAAAACCATATTCAAGCCTAACAAGAAAGTGAGCCAATTCTTGAGACCAGTAAAAAGTAATATTCCTTTACAGAGTGCAGGTGTATACAAACTAGACTGTGACTGTGGCTTATCATACATCGGTCAAACAAAGAGAAGCATCGGTGTTAGGGTGAAAGAACACATCTCTGATATCAAGAATGGGCATGTATCGAAGTCAGCTGTGTGTGAGCATACTGTGGATAAACCCAGCCACTACATTAGGTTTGATAAACCCCAAATCCTCGCTAAGGAAAACAGATACATTCCTAGAATGATCCGCGAGGCTATTGAAATACAAAAACATCCTAATTTCAATAGAGAGGATGGCTGGAAACTTTCTACCACCTGGGACCCACTCATAAAATCATTGAAGTCTCAAACCCACCATACCAGAGGGCAAGATACTATCAGCTCATTCTGCAGGAATCCAGGGCAGTACGCGAGGCAATTAAGAAATCGTTGGCGGTAGTTTGATATAATAATTATGTCAACTGACAGACGAATGCCACCTCAGTCTACCCGTGACCACGGACTACTGCAAAGTGTTCGAAACGTCGGGTTCCCAAAAATGTATAAAAGTACCAAATATACGCGATTAATCCGGTTAAAATAGTTTCATTTAAAATGTGTAATAATCGTGAAAATCAAAGAACTTATTATGATAGTAATATTGCTTAACAACAAATCCCGAGTCAAGATTTCCTCTGTGCTGGAACTTAAAAGGTTAATAGAACAAAATCCACTTTTAAAGTCCACTGTCAACTAGCCGCTTATCTTATTTGTTTATACCACCTTAAATTAGTCGGCTTATATGTGACTAGCGGCCCGCCCACGGCTTCGCCCGCTTAAAATACATGATTATTGATTTAAGCAGAATTGATTGACAACTATAATAAAATAAAATAAATAAATAAATCAGCTTCACGCTGTATCCCGCACACAGCAGGGTAGGCAGAGGGAACCTAGTGTTAAGACACTCCGTTCCCCACTTTCTGCCGAATTCTGGAGGTATTGCCTGTTAGTGGCAGAACTCAACGCCGCGCTTAACCTCGACATCAGAGCGAAGAAATGGAAATATAAATTTAAGTAAATATTTCATCTCCTCGAGTGGGGATCGAACCCACAACCAGTCAGTTTTGCAGTCACACCTCGTGCCGCTGCGCCACGACTGGCCTTGTTTACTTTATTGTATAAAATATTGTATAATAGTGCTTCAAAAATATATATTTTTATCAACAGTCATATAATCAAGACGTTTCGAATGTCATTCTTTAGCCAGGGTCATACCAGCGCGATTTCTATATAACATTCGCTGGCAAGCTAATGCCTTGAGTTCATTCAAATGACGATAACTTTTTTTTTAATGAACCGATTTTGATGAACCAAACTTTAGAACCTAAATTGAGTTAAAACAAAGCAATTGGTGAAATTTTCAAGTAAATCGGTTCAGTAGTTTCAGAGAAAAATGCGGACAACAATATGTCGACAGACAGACAGACAGACAGACAGACAAACAGACAGACAGACAGACAGACAGACAGACAAGAAATTCAAAAAAAATCTTTTTGCTTTCTATTAGTCTTTTTAAGTGTCCCTCTATCCATTTCTGTCAAAATTACTAAATGTACAGACAAAATATTTTTACTGTCTTATTATATATAGAGATAACATACATAGTGTATAATATATAATATAATCATGTATTCATGGTCATTCTCACTTTTTTTTTGTTTTAATTTTGTGTAATTTTAGGTAACATTTTTTTTAATTCTTAGCCAAACATTTTTAAATATATATGATAAACTGTTCTTTTTTTACTAATTAATTTGCTTGTTTACTATCGTATATCAATCACATATATGTATCTGACATGTGTCATTTTTGTTACAGTATAGAAATTACAGATAATATTTTTATGAGAAAGTTAATTGTCTTTGTGTACTGATGATTGTTTATGTATTTTTTTTTTTACTTCTTTGGTAAATTATATCTTTATTTCTGTTAACAATTTTTATCTAATGTAATGTCTAATGTATATAATTTTTATATAGTCAACTTGTGCACGTGGATTTTTTTGTGTCAATTGTTATAGTTTAAATTATATTACATATATTTTATAATTTATTTACATATTTTTAATATATACATATATTTATTTATTTATAGTATTTCTTATATAGTATATAATAATGGATATTGACGATGAATTCTTCTCTTGCTCATCTAGCAATAGCTATGATAGTGCTGATAGTAGTCATTCGTCTTTTTCAGACACTGAAACACTTGCTGAAAAGCTGTCGAACATTGTCATCACTCCTTCCTCTTTGTCCTTGGTGCATATAAACGCGCAGAGTATACCTGCTCACTATATCGATCTTCTCACATCCTTTGACTCCGGCATAGTCGATTGTATACTTATCTCTGAGACCTGGCTCAAACCATCCCTTTCATCTTCTTGCTATTCCCTTCCGGGTTATCAGTTATTCCGTCATGACCGCACTGACCGGGGAGGTGGTGGCGTTGGTATTTACCTTCGTAACCATATTCCCGCTAATGTAATCTCTTGCTCCACTCCTCATCCTAATGGTTCTCTAGAATATCTTTTTTTAGAATTGGTATTGCGTCACACTAAAGTTCTTATTGGAGTCCTGTACTCCCCGAATGACCAAGTCAATTACTTTAACACTTTAGATGATATTCTAGAGAACCTCCGACCTCAGTATGAACATGTCATATGCATGGGCGACCTAAATACCTGCCTTTTGAAAAATGATCGAAGGACTCATTTATTAAAGGATATGAATGATTCATATAATTTATTCCTCCTACCTATGTCTTCTCCCACCCATCATTTTCCTAACTGCAGGCCTTCCCTTATTGATCTTATTTCTGTCTCTAACCCCACTCTCGTTACTTCTTATGGCCAAACGACCGCTCCATTTTCCTTTCATGACCTAATCTATCTTTCCTATAATTTACGCCCACCCAGGGTTAGAGGCAAAATCCATTTTCAGCGCAATTTTAGGCATATGGACGTTGAACGCCTAAAGGATGATTTGAGGAACATCAACTGGTCTCCGATATTATATTCAAACAATATTGACTTTATGGTGGAATCATTAACTACTGAACTGATTAATATTTACAACATCCATGCCCCTGTAAGACCGGTTCGAATGAAGCATGCGCCTGCTCCCTGGTTAACACAAGTCATTAGGAACGCTATGGCCAAACGTGATAGGGCCAAGGTTAAATACAAAAAATATCCATCACCAGAAAACCTCAGTGCATATAAAAAGTTGCGAAACATCTGCAACAGGTTGTGTAGGGATGCCAAACGTCGCTACTTCCATAAAAGCATTCAGAATCTTAGTCAAGCACAAGTTTGGAGATTCTTGGAGTCGTTTGGTGTGGGCAAAAACATTGATACTCGTCAAGTCCCGGTGAATCTTCATACTCTGAATATTTTTTTTGCAACCCCACCATTTAATATAAACCCCCAGTTAAAATCAAAAACACTTGCTTTTTTGTCTAATATTGACCCACCTGACTCAGTTTCCTTTTCCTTCAAAGCTGTAACAGAAGATGATGTCAAGAAGTGTGTTCACTCTATCTCCTCTAAAGCCTTTGGAAGTGACAATCTCAGTCTTGAGATGATTCTTCCCGTGTTGGAGAGCATTGCACCAGTGGTCACCCACATTTTTAACTTTTCACTGTCCTGCAATGTCTTTCCCTCACAGTGGAAGAGTGCTCATGTCATTCCACTTCCCAAATCCTCTAACGCTTCCAATGTCACTGATTACCGTCCTATATCTATCCTTCCTGTTCTAGCTAAAGTCCTTGAATCCTTAGTCAACAACCAACTTTACTCCTTTCTCTCATCCAACAATCTATTATGTCCTTTTCAGTCCGGCTTCCGTCCTTCTCATAGCACAGTGGGAGCACTGTTGAACATTACGGAGGACATTCGGTGTGCTATGGACAACACCAAAGTCACTGTTATGGTTCTGTTGGATTTCAGCAGTGCTTTCAACTCTGTTGACCTGGATATACTTCTCGGCACACTTCGGGCAGTCAATGTTTCCTTCGAAACTGTAAGCTGGTTTCGTTCTTACCTCTTCGGACGTCGGCAATGTATAAAAGCGAACGATATCACGTCGTCATGGCTTGATCTCACTGCCGGCGTCCCCCAAGGCGGCGTTCTTTCCCCACTTCTTTTCTCTGTTTTTATTAATAATATCTCTAGAGTCATTACTTCTCCCTTCCACCTGTATGCTGATGATTTGCAACTTTATCGTCACTGTAACCTAAATGATCTGCCTGCAGTCATTGAAGGTTTAAATAGTGAACTGTCTGCTATTCAAACTTGGGCCGATTCTTTCGGCTTATTAATCAACCCAAAAAAATCCCAGGCAATTGTAATAGGTAGTAGCAGACTCAGATCTAAAATCAACTGGAATATCGTCCCTGCGATTCAATACACGGGAGTGACAATTCCTTTTTGTGAAAATGTTAGAAATTTAGGTCTTATAATGGATTCTAACTTATCTTGGGCACCTCATATTAACTCAATCAGCAAGCGTATGCATTTCTCTTATCATACTCTTAGGCGTCTCCAATACTTCCTTCCTCATAAAACCAAAATTATGCTAGCGCAATCTCTTCTCCTTCCAATACTCGACTATGCCGATGTTTGCTATTTGGATGTGACCGAGGAGCTACTTAACAAATTAGAGCGACTTCAAAATCTGGCCATACGCTTTGTTTACGGCTTGCGTAAGTATGACCATGTTTCCCAATTTCGAGCTCAGCTTAATTGGCTCCCAATTCGACTTCGCCGTGATATGCACATCCTTATATTCCTTTTTAAAATTCTAAATTACTTGAATTATCCTGTTTACCTTCGCTCCCGCTTTAATGTGCTTCCCAGACCCTCACGCTCTAGGCGGTCGTGTGTCATTCCGACGTTGGACGTACCGAAGTGCAATACCAAATTCCTTCAAAAATCCTTTACTATATATGCCGCGTCCCTTTGGAACCAACTTCCCAATCCTATTCAGAAAAGCTCTTCCCTAAAGACCTTTAAATCCAAACTTAAAGAGCATTTGCTCAAAAGTGAAAGTAATTTGACATAGCTTTAATCAGTGTTTCTAGTATATATTATATATTATGCGTGTATATGTGTTTATATGTAGTCTATTTCATTGTATATATAATATCTATACTTATATATGTATTTATTTGTATGTATGTTTATTGTAGTAGTTGTTGTATATATAGTATGTGCCTATGTATTGTAGATAGTCTTTTTTTTTATATTTTTATGATTGCACTGTGATCTTATTCCGCTGTTTGCACTCATCCACTGCCATGGGTTGGCTGGAAGAGATTTCTCTTAGAAATAAGCCCGCCGTTGTAAACATATTTTTTCAACTGTATTTTACAATTTTGTTTATCTGTGCAATAAAGAATATATATAAAATAAACGTAATGTAATACTCACAAAGTTAACAATCGAAGCCGCGAACTAGTTTTTAGTTAGTAGTCAGTAATTTCATACAATTACATGTCAAGATAAGCCATGTTTTATAGTTTAGCAACAATAAGCTTGGCTTGTACAAAGAAGTTTCCTATAGAAGCAGTATTTCATAGAACAAAGGTTAAGGCGGTATATTTATGACGGCGGTTAGAATAAAATATCTAAGAGCCACCTGCTCACCTGCTGGTTTTAATTGTTTTTTCACTGAGTATAAAACAGAGTTAATACTAGGTTGTTTTTGATAAATTACCTTAATAGATACAAACGTAAACAAAAAATCTCTTAAAAAATATGTTTAAACCAAGTTCAAAATTCGTAAAAATGGTTATTTTGGTTATTTGATATAGAATAAATTTTCTACTCTACGATCAATCTATTTTTAGACCTTTTCACGAAGCTCGCTATTTACATACACAGCACATACCGCGTACGCCTCTAAAAGGGAACGTTTTTCTATTTATAGTTAAAAATAGTACTATCGCATTGCTGTCGTTAAACAAAGCGCATAAATTATAATGTAGATTTATTTGGTCTCTTTTTACATAGATATATTTAACATATTATAAAAATATTAAATATTTTATAATACTTAATATTTGTATTTTTAAAAATATTAAATATTTTCATTACCTCGCTCCAGTAACGAGGCAAAGTGCGGTGCAGAATTCCGCCAACTAATACCCAATACGCAATGCATTAATAATACGGCAAAAAGGAAATCGACGTGTTGGGTTTTAACACTGGATTACTTGGATCTTTCTGTCTACCCTGCTATGTGCGGGATACAGCGTGAATAAAAAAAAAGAAAATTATTCTGTAAGTAGGAGAAATAAATGAGGAAAACGCGCCAATAAGCTTTATTCCTGCGCTGAGTAAGCCACGGTGTTATACAGAATCGTACTCCACTGCAGAATTGCAAAAATGAAAATCGCATCTAGCTCTTTCAAAAGGTAAAGGTAAGGTACAAAGTTTGAAACGCTCGATGAATCTTGCTTTTGCTTTAAAATATATACATTTATATTATGTATGTATGTATGTGGTATTTTCTCTTTGCATTTTATTCGACACTTTCATACTTCGATTAAAAAGTGTCCGAATATAAACAGGGTGGATGTTCTCGTTTTATTAAATAAAGTTTAAAAGTTGGACTTGCCTAGAGTATTGAGACTATGACTTTCAGAAATGTTGAAGATTGATGATAAGAATGAGACTGTTGGTGCTTTACGAAAAGGTCGGTACTGAGAACACGGATGGCGAAAATAGAAAAATCAAATATTCTTGCCACAAAAGAAAGAAATATTTGTGCCCTGAGCAGGTAGTTTTCAATGAGGTGCTTTTTAAGTGCTATTTATTTTTTTATATATTTATATATTTTTATTTATTTTTCAAGACTTTCTAATGTCATAAGAATAATATAATAAAGTCTGATAAAAAGATATAAATGCTTAAGATTGTTATTAATTTAAAAATATATATAATACCTATGAAAAAAAATATTTTTAGGGTCCTAAGTATGATTGTATACTAATAATAAAAGAGTTGTGATTTACCAAATACTTATAATTAAAATAAAAAAAAAATTAATCAGCTTCACGCTGTATCCCGCACATAGCAGGGTAGGCAGAGGGAACCTAGTGTTAAGAGACTCCGTTCCTAAATCGAATTTTGGAAGCATTGCGTATTGAGTGGCGGAACTCAACGCCACTCTTTGCCTCGACACCAGAGCGAAGAATTGGAAATATAAATTTAAATAAATATTAATAAAATATAAATACTTGTATTTATCTGGACAAACAGTTATCTTCATTTGCATATAAGCATCTCTTGAGATGCGTAAAATTTAATGATAACAAAATATCGACAAAATTATAAAAGATTGCATTTTCAGTACAAAGAATATTCGTGCGAACAACTTTATTTATAAAAAATTAGATATTTTATTTTATAGAAATTTTAAGTGCCCTGGGTCGTGTCATACACGAATTTTCAGCCTTCATGGAAATATTAAATTGTCAGCGTAAAATTTTCAAAATACAAGATGAATTTCTTTTCAAATTCGTAGTTTTAATTAAGAATTTCCTTACAAACTACTTTTAATTTAAATTTTTAAAAAGTTATAACTTAGATTTCGATTAAAATAAATAATATAAAAAGCAATTGTAAATATCTTCTATATATATATGAAGATAAATAGTAAAACATTTTTAGGAAAGAGTCCAAAATCTAATGGCCCAAGATTATTTTAATTAGGCTCATGCGCACGGTGACCCTGTCAGTATATAAAAAAAATACTTCTCTTCGTCATAAACACCTATCCCGCGGGTGCGAACCAGCAGACCCTCATCACCGCGATAATAAATAAAATTCTTCAGAGCAAATTAAATAAGAGATTTTTTTATTTAAATTCGTTGAAAGGTTCCGTACAAATTTATATACATATAATAATCATTTTTTAATGGATATGGAAGTATGTGTGGGACACACACACATAGCGAGCTGTACGAATTATATATTAATCCCTTACGCTGCATACAGGGTTTACACAAATTGTGCACTTCAATTATCCGAACATCACGTAATTGGCGTAACTTTGTATGGAGTTAACGTGGCAACTGTGGAATTAAGTTATTACTAACGGTGGATATGTTTTGGATAAGATGATGTTTATTTAATAAAGGAAAGTGCAAATGTGATTAGTTTACGAATTGTGAAAACTAATCACATTTTCACTGGTATGGATGCAGTGGAAAAATATATTATAATGGATTGGCATATGATCGAATGGGAAGTCAACTGGATTACGAATTTCGAATATGTACTGTAAATAAATCTATATGTGAGCAAGGCAAACGAGCGTACGGGTCACCTGATGGTACGTGATCACCGCCTCCTCCTTTAAGGTGGAGATAGATGCGTTTTTTTTTAAGGTAACCAGATCGTATTGACCTGGAAACACTGCCGCAAATACATTCTACAGTTGTGTGGCGCATGGAAGAAAGTTCCTACGAAACCTCAAGGTAGTGGAGTGCGACGTATCCAACTGGTCTGGATGATCTTTGACTTTGTGACGTACTTTGGGGTTAGAAAATTCGGCGACAGGTAACAGGTCAAACAGGTCTCCAGAACGCTCCCCATGATAAATGTTCTTTACCGGAGAACGCACAGCGAGGAGATATCTCTATATCAAAGCCAATGTGTTAATTCCTGCACGCATAATTGGGTCCCTAATTATTGGAACGGCTCTACGTTGTATGCTATCGAATGAGTCAAGCTGATACTGGGATGCACCAGCCCAGAGATGATAACAATCCTCCATATGAGGCCGAACCTGGGCCCTATACAGGGCTAGTCGGTGTTTTAGCGTAAAGTACTGTCTCGTTCTGTTGATGACCCCCATTTTCTTTAAGGCCAACTTAGCCCTGCTTTCCAGATAATCGCGACACTGGCAGTCACTCGAAACGCTAAGGCCCAATGTACTGATGCACATTATTAACAAAAATGAAAATAATGCCTCGTATAATCTAGCCAGCAGTAGTTTTGTCTACGAATAACCTCTTTTGTTTGATAGTAAGCGATTATCGTCAAATTACTTCTGTACTTCTCCGGTTTTCTTGTAGCCACGCCGTACGTAGTAATATGAAAAGTACCAAACCTATTCAAAAACAGAATATTTTAATTTGTTATTTGTTTATTTTAAGTAAAATAAATATAGTAATCGCAATTTTTATACAGTTTTGATTTCGCGGCGAATTTCATACAAAATTCAGAAAACGCGATGTAAGAGTATAAATTCTCGAATGATTAATACTTGATTGCGAACTTAGAAGCTTGATTTTTTTGTCCTCCAAGGGGCCGTAGATTTTAATATTTGATATTAATTTCAGCTCGATATCTTGATGCGATCTCGAGATAAATGGTTATAAGAGTTCCGTTTTAACCCCTTGAGGTATGGAACCCTAAAAAAGGATCTAGCTCCCCAACTTTTTTTATATTATTCTTTTATTAACACAAAAGCTGAAAAACAAATGTTGTTAAAACTTTTCAACTCAATCAAATTTCAATTTAACCACAATATTCTTAAGAGCGTACAATTAAGCATTCTAAATAGTGATACAATTTCAAAATCAAGAGTTAATTCTTGTTTCGAATAGTCTATTAACTAACTAATCTATGTAATCCTTTGTCTATCTATGTAAAATATAATCTATGTAAAATTAATGCTGAAAATAATAATTTGATATTATTTTATTATTATTTTCGTTTCACCAAGGGGATCGCAAGCAAAAAGACAAAATGCGGTGCTGAGTTCCGCTATTTAATATGAAATGTCCCGAAAATTGGGCGGTGCGTCTTAACACTAGGTTTTCTTTGCCTACCCTCTTATATATGGGATGCATTTTTTTTGCTTTAAAAAGATACACTAAATCTGAAGTAATCTTTTATGTAAGTATATATGGTAACTTTACAACATGAAGGCCAGTCGTGGCGCAGCGGCACGAAGTGTGACTGTAAAAACGACTGGTTGTGGGATCCCCACTCGAGGCGATGAAATATTTACGTAAATTTATAATTCCATTTCTTCGCTCTGGTGTCGAGGTTAAGCGCAGCGTTGAGTTCTGCCACTCAACACACAATGCCTCCAGAATTCGGCAGAAAGTGGGGAACGGAGTGTCTTAACACTAGGTGTCCTCTGCTAACCCTGCTGTGTGCAGGATACAACGTGAAGCTGATTTATTTTATTTATTTTATAAAAAAATCACTTTAAACTCTTTGATATTTACAATAATTAACACCAATATGGTACACCTTATTAAAATATCATACACGAATTAACTAAATAATGTTTAATTACAAGGTATGGAAGCATTATTGATGCAATTTTATATAATTACACGTTTGAAACGATGGCGGTGACAGGAACATCCGTTTTAGCAAATTATATTAACCTACCGGTAAAATAGGGGCCCTCTAAGTGTTTTGGGCACGTATACGCTAAAGCTGTTATTTATCTTTTCAATTTGTATGTTTGTGCGTAAAGTTGTGTATGCCATAATTAAGATGATATATAACATTAATTAGTTTATATGAGAGAGCGGGGAAATAAAGTGTTTTTTGTGGAACTGTTTTTTTTACATAAAACATTGTTAAAATTGGTGTCAGAAGTGAGATTCGTCATTGTTGCATTTCTTTGAACCTTCAAAAAAAAGAGAGGTTTCCAATTCGCCCAAATATTTTATGTATGTTCTTGTTAATATGCCAAAATGTTAGTAAGCACTAAAATTATATCCGCCATTCTTGATTTATTTTTGGGAATGGTAAATAATTACAATTACAAGACACAATTTTTTTTTCAGTTTTACTCCGCCTAACACTTTCCGCCGAATTTTGGATGCAATCAATATGCATTGTTCCTCCAGAGTACCTCGACGCCAGAACGAAGAAATGAAAATATTAAATATTTCATTTCGTCAAGTAGAAATCGAACCTACGGCCTATCGCGTTTACAGTTACACGCTTGTGCCACGACTGGCATAAAAATCCATATATTAGAAAGGTATCTGATAAAATCTTAATTGATCATTTAGGGAGGATTTCGCTACAAAAATAACAGTTAATTAAATTGACACGTAGAAGTTTGATAGGCAATTTGGATGCCTACGGATATTTCGGATTTATCATCCTTGTCATTAATAATATATAAAAATAGGCCGTTCGTTGTACTCATGTTGTGCTGTGTAAACATTTAATTTATTTTTATGTAGGAAGGTTATGGGTTGGTTTAAATTCGGAGTAATTCCCGACTGCTAAGGAAGGGTTATATTTTTCACGCGTATCTTGTATGTATGTAATCTTCTTTATTACCTCGTATCTCCAGAACCGCTGAACGGATTTACATATTTGAGGTATCGTTAGATTTGTATTAGCAGCCCAAGTGTTCTTAGATAGGTCACGTTAATAAAAAATAATCATGGCGGCTGTGGTACGCCATTGGACTTAGTGAAAAAAAAATTGGTTCGAATACTACAATATGGGTATCAAACTCAAGAGCTCAATTTCAGAATTTCAAAAAGGTATATCATGATTATCATTACCATAATAAATTCTAACAAAAAAATTAAAAATAAAAAAATATTTGTAAAAACAAAAACCCCGACTGCATCAAACTAAAAAGAAAATAAACAAGCCCAATATTTTTTATTTTTTTATTTTTTATTTTTTTTTATTTTTTAGTTTATTAGGATTAACAGTCGGGACCTATGAGTAATTCTGCAATCAATAAAATCTTTACCAGGAACGCCGCATAATTTAAAGAGGTCCCGACTGTTAATCCTAATAAACTATTGGGCTTGTTTATTTTCTTTTTAGTTTGATGCAGTCGGGGTTTTTGTTTTTACAATTTTTTTTTATGTCTATTCTAAATGTAAAATGTTAAAATGTTACATCGTCTTGACACAGTGGCTTGACGTCTGACTGCAAACGCGACAGTCATAGGTTCGATTCTGACATCAGAAAATCAATTATTATATTATCTTCACTACAACGACAATAAGTGTGGTAGTGAGTGTCTCTACTCAACACACTATGTCATATGAATTGGTCGGAAAGTGCAAATCAACAGAGGAAAAAAAACTTTGGCTTGCTTTGGCTCTTAGCTAAACTTAATAAAAATATTTCTCTATACTGTTTATCCTACCTACCCTACTTAAACACTTATATAATTTATTTTAACTTCTCAGATGCTAATTTATAATTCTATAGCATATTCATAGAAGGTTGTACTTAGTTATTTTGCATCTAGAATTTAATACATACATTAAATTAAAAAGCTATTATTATTCAACTTCAGCAGGGTAAGCAGAGGTAAGCTAGTGTTATGACTGACTTTGGATTGTTTGCGGCGCTGGGGCACAAATGTGCGACTGTGCCGCAATGGTTATGAGGAAAGTGAGGAACGGAAGTTTTCAAATGGGGAACAGGGTGTCTTAATACAAGGGTCCCAGGTGCCTCTGCCTACCCTGCTATGTGCGGGATACAGCGTGATATTGACTGATAATGACGTGATTTTTATGATCAAATAAACGAAGCTTACTCGCAAATACTAGTAAAATGAATGATCAGAATTTTCATTATTGACATTTTTTCTCTGGAAGTCTTTATAATAATTTACTAACTTGAATTCTTTCTTAGGTTGGCTTAAAAATATTTTATCCGATGATATTTTTGGTATTTCTTCGTAATAGAAGAAAGGATTTTTAAATCTAATTAAAATTTTTACGTCGACACTTTTTCTTCTGTTTCAATTTTTTTTTCAGCTTCATATAAAAGCTTCACGCTGTAGGCACGGCGCCTTGCCTCGACACCAGAGCGAAGAAATGGAAATATAAATTTAAATAAATATTTCAGTTTCTCGAGTGGGGATCGAACCCACAACCAGTCGGTTTATACTACAGCTCAAGAAATTTATCTGAAAGACTTATAACATTTACCTTTTCACTTCATTTTCAATATTTTAATGAACCCTTTATCTTTCAAGTATCGGTAAAACTTTCTAATAAATATAAAGACCTTATCAGAGGTGCAAAGTTTTAAAGTACACAATGAATCACTCGACGTCGTGTCGCGAGATGGATTGGGGATGGATTGAATAGAAAATCTGGTGTTTTCCTATTTAAGTGATTTGACATAAAATTTATTATTGTTGTTTGTATAACAGTTGTTTCCAGTGAACTCCACGAACTTATGTTTCTATTGCCATATTGTTATATTTTGAAAGGATTGAAAATATAAACTTAAAATAGTTTACTTCTTTGTGTACGGATCTTTAGTATCTCTATTACTTTTAATTTTATATTACGTCAAACAGAAAAAACAATATATAACTACTCTATTACCAACATATATAAGTTAACAAAATATGAGACCGTTGTGGCGCAATGTCATAAGTATGCGATTGTAATCGCGACGGTTGTGGGTTCGAGTCCCACTCAGGGAATAAAATATTTAATATTTTAATCTTCTCGCTCTGGTAGCGAGGCAAAGCGCGGCGTTGAGTTCCGCCACATGACATGCAATGCCATTGAGAATTCGGCGGAAAGTGAAGTACGGAAGTGTCTTAATTGGAACGAAGTATTTTATCATTAGGTTCCCAGGTTCCCACTGCCTACCCTGCTTTATGCGACATACAGCGTGAAGTTAAAAATAAATAGATATATATATTTCAGAATTTTTTCGTTATTTTGTGACAGTGCCCAACGCCGCAATTTATCTCATCAAACCGTTGAACGGTTTGATGAGCAAAAACACCTATCTGTACTTATATTATAATTTCGAAAGTCTGTAACCCCTGATCTGATTGTGATAAAATTTCATATAGAGATACTTACTTTATTTCTATTTTTTCAAATAATTTCTTAGTTTCATACATAGTAGTAATAGAAACCACAACCATTAAAAACAACTCAAACACTACAACACTATTGATTTAAAAAGTTGTTTCATTTTTATATAAACTGAAGCTATTCCTGACTAACTGAACAGTTCTAAGGTCACAAAGTGGAATAAAGTACTACATAAATCTATCATAGCGTTTTGATATGAAATGGCGCGAGCTAAGTTTTCACTAGCTAGGAACGTGATATTTTTCTTTAATTCTTTATCTTCAGGATGAGTCACCGCATACGTTACATCTTGTTATTTATTATTAGATTAATATCTTTAATATTTGTTCAGGCAGCTAGTTTTGAACATCGACCTTGTTTTTACCTGTTGGCTTTGAGAGAGTTTCGTATATTTTATTTTTATCTTAATGTATTTATTCTTTGATAGACTATAACGATGTTGATATGTGGCATAGAATTATGTTATTATTAATAAAAACCAAACTGCTAAATGTTTTTCTACTATTTTCAGTGAAACTATGTAACTTGAATACTTCCTTATGGTGTAAAGTTTGGGCGGTGCCCACCAAGTAAACGCCCACGCCCAGTAGCAGCATATTTCTTAGCGTTTCCAGTGACTACTAGTATCGCGATCATCTGCGGAATCAAGGCTAACTTGACCTAAAATGGGGGTTATCGGCAGAGCGAGAGCTTACGTTACGTACGCCAAAACACCGCAGTATCAGCTTGAAACGTTTGATCGCATACAACGTAGAGCCGTTCGAATCGTTAGGAAGCCAATTATCTGTTTCTCGGTTTAACACTTTGGCCTTGTGTAGACAGACCTCCTCGCTGTGCGTTCTCTACCGAATTTATCATGGAACCCAATTTTTAACCACACAGTACATCACAAACAGCAAATACCATTCATATCATCTGGATACGTGGCACTCCAACACTGCGCGGTTTCGTAGGAACTTCTTTAAACGCAACTGTAGAATGACCTATGAATAATGATCCAAAATAATTTCACTTATCTGATTAAATAATTATTAGAGAAATTATAATAATCTTATAGAAACGTCTTAATATATCAATATCGCATCCTTAGAATAAGCCTAAAGTAACTTAATATTGCTTATAGTTATATAAAATCTATTTTAAATTTCAAGTTCCGTCAAATTATAATTTGTTTGAATAATCTCGTACACAGTAGGGTAGGCAAATGGAAACTAGTCTTAAGACACTCCGTTCCTCAATTTTCCGCAGAATTCGGGAAGCATTGTGTGATCAGTGGCGGAATTCAACGCCGTGCTTTCCACCAGAGCAAAGAAATGGAAACATAAACTTAAATATTTCATTTCCTCGAGTGGGGATCGAATCCACAAGTAGACGCGTTTACAGTCACACTTTGTGCCCCTGCGCCACAAATGGCCTCTTAATTATAATGTATGAATAAGCTATCGAAATTATAATACATAATTTGGAAAATATACTAGTATATAATTGAGTGACTAGGTACACAAAGTAAAAATATTGCTTTCAAAAATATGTATTTTGTTAAAACCACTGTAGAAGAACTCGTAATTAGGAACACGGGTTTATTTTGTCCCTAATAAATTCGTTAGTAGGTTTCATTACACAAACATTCACGCAAGTGATCATTTCTTAATGTAATGTTCACCTGTACGGTGTGTACTGGTGTAATTTCAATTAGCAGGTTGGTTAGCAGATTACGTTACCAAATGACTAGATTAAGAGGTCGTAGATTCAAATCTAGATTCAAATAGATTAAGCGGTTGTAGAATCAAATCTAATCTCGACAAAATAATTAGAGTTAAAATATATGTAGCTTTGCTGCTCTGCAGTCAATACGTTCGATAAGTGTGTCCACGTACCTAATTTTCGAAAAAAATATCCAATATGGTGGGATGAGTTAATATTACTTACTGGAGAGTAAAAACTACAGTTATCTCTGTAATGCGTACTTACTTATCGCCTATACTATTTCATGTATTAAATGTATTTTTAATTAAAAATTAAAAATACATTTAATACATGAAATAAATAAAATTATTTTTAATTAAAAATGCAATTTATTTCATGGTAATGAAGTAAATACATCCTCTCAGATAAATAATATGTAACCTTAGCTTATAATCTTCTTATTAAGAAGTAATTTCTTACATGTTAATTAAGTTTTCTTCTAGTCTTAATATTTAAGTTGCTTCTGCTTGGTTGGTTTTACTTTAAAATTGCCCGTCGCGGCGCAAGAGCACGAGCATGTGACTGAAATCGTGACATGTTGTGGGTTCAATTCCTACTAGAGGAAATGAAATATTTAATAATACTTATACTATAATACTTCCTATTTCTTCGCTCTGGTATGTTTGACTTCCGTCATTTAACACGCAAATTCAGAATTTGGCAGATAATGGAAAACAGAGTGTTTTACCACTAGGCTTAAAAAATAATTAATATATTTTAAAAATAACTTCATAAAATATGACATTTATTTATTTCGATATTTTTTATTTAAGCTGATATAATTAGAAAAGAGATCATTCTATTCCTTATGTTTTAAAAATTTCATTATTTATATGTCACGGAGCTATTTGAAGCTCCGTCCTTCCTCTTCTCGTTGTCTCGGACATAAGAGTGTTGGGTGGCGGTCCCTAAAATCGAAGTATTTGGCTTCTTAATTGGACAAATTATGGTAATTTCCTGTACTAAGTTACACCATATACGTTTTCAAAATATATGCATCGTCAACACATTTTTTTATTAGCATTATAATACTATAGACTTTTTGAATCAAAAATCGTACTTTTAAAGCGGCTTGGAAGGCAATTCTGCTACGAGACTCAACAGTTGCTCTTTTCTAAATTGAGGCAGGAATTTTATTGCTTAATACAATAATGCAATGGTAACTATCTTGTTTATAATTCAAATGATCTTAATTAAAATCAGTTTTATTTACCCTTCAAATATTATTGGACAGTATAATAGGTACAGTTTTATCAGACCAGGACACCAGGAGAAATAAACAGAATATGAGATGACGACTCTATCGAGCCAAAACTTGATTGGTTTACTAGTAGGTTAGGGTAGTGAGGTTCCAAGGTTCCTTTAGCCTTCATCCAATTTCATCATCAGATCCTTTTAACCAGTATAATTTTCACAATATGTCCAAGTAATCTAATGATTTGATGCGGCAGGCCCAAAATTTATGGTTTTACTAATGGACTTCTCTAGATTTCGTCTCCCACTTTTGGGCTCCATCATCTGTCCATTTCTATGGTACCATGTTGTTATATTGGTACATAGTTGTAGATTGATCATAAAAGAGGTGTAAAAATGAAAAGATGTGTTAAAAATGTTAAAAATGAGAATAATAAGTATTGTAGCATACTCAAGATCTTTTAACAAAGAAGTATTTTTTCCTCTAGGCTAAAAAAATTACAGTATATACGCTTAGAAATTTTTGGAAAAAAACTTTTCAAACACGAAAACTGACGGTACCACGTCCATCCATTTTGAAAGTTTCTTTAAAAAATTCATAACACAGGATAAAAAGGCATGTTGCTTGGTAAAGTTAAAATAGAGCAACAGCGTTGCCTTAAATACTATTTTATATTCATTCATTCGAAACTACTAACTAGCCTCTACGTTAGTCTACTTTGGACCACAACAAATATGTCGTTGAAAAATGGTTACGAAGCGAAATTTATAGAAAAGAACAAAATCGACAGCTGATGATTAACATTGGAAACTACTGTTTAAGTTAGATGCTACGAGTTTAAGTAATCAGCATCCTTCCTGTACAATTGACAGATATGTCAATTTCTTATTAAATTTAAATAAAAATATTAAATCCATACCTATATTATAAATTCGAAAGTAACTCTGTCTGTCTGTCTGTCTGTCTGTCTGTCTGTCTGTCTTTTACGCAATCAGGGCCAAACCGCTAATTCAATTGTGATAAAATACTCATATAGAGATACTTTAGGGTCTTCGGATGCACATAGGTTACTTTTTTTTCTCATATTTGTAATATTCTCGATACTAAGATATTAAAATACGTTTCGATTTGACATGTAATTTATCCTGCCGTATTAATAACAACCGCCGCTAAGCAACCGTTACTAGGTAACAAGGAATTATGTCGTTCTAAGAAAAGGTCGTCCCCAAAATGACACTTACATGGCGTGCGCTGACTCAATTTTATGAGACATATAAAAAATATTTTTTACAAAAATATTGACTTTAAGGAAACTTATTAAAAAGTTCACGATGATGTATGTTTTTCACGATGATGTAAAACTAGAACGATATTAAATTTTTTAAAGTACTTTTAGCATTTTCAATCGTTGTGACATCAAAGTAGCATGTTCTGTTCTTGACATATTAATCTACTCGAGTAACGCCTCATCCTTACACAAAAATCAGTTTTAGAGGCAATTTGTCCAGAAATATTCATTGAGCTTACTTAAAATAGAATAATTATTTTTAGAATTACATTTTTATGTGGTCTCTAAGTTGAAAATTTGGTGTTTATTAAATCATACAAATTCTGTCAATCTTATGTGCTGTGTCAAAAATGCAAGAAAATAAAAAAAAACTGATCATGTGCGAGTAGGATTTGCACACGTGTGGTTCTGTACCATTATTTATAACAATGAGCAAAAAAATCACATTAGTTGCCTGTTAGGTCCCGAAAAAAAAATATTCTGTTTTTTAGTATTTATTATTAGGGAAAATTTCAACTGTCTATCACAGTTTATGAGAAACAATCTGGTGACCAACGGACGGATGGACAGCGGAGTCTTAGTAATAGGAACCCGTGTTACCCTTTGGGTATGGAACCTTAAAAAGAGGTAAAATATAAAAGTGTCAAAACAGTCTACAATTTTTTATTTGGTAAAATAAAAACAAACCATAAGCAATTTGTTATCGAATTTTTATACTGTATATTCACACCGCGGCGCGGGTTGGGGATGATTTCTTGACAATAATAAACGACCCGCCCTGCAGCTGTCTTCTTTCAATATATCTATCTCGAACATTCTATCTCTGCTCCAAGTTCAATGATGCATATGATTTTAAATCGTATAACCGCGCTCTAACATTATGGACAACATTGTAGATAGCTTTAATGTTCTTTCAAGAAATGCAATTCACATTTTCTAAGTTATTTGTTAGTATAATTTTTGTCTATTTTAAGTGGTTTTATATGTTATTTTGTAACATAGCCACGATAAACAATTAAATACACTATGTCTAAATGTTGTTTATTTTAACATTTTTAACTAAATGTTTTTTATTTTTCGTTAATTTCAGAAACCTTGTATGTTGAATAACGTAACCCAACGCCATCATTAGATAAACATTATTAATGTACAACAATGATGTCAATAGTCAGTGTATAACACACATTTGATCTATCGTAACTGATATACTAAAGTTACAATATCTATTAAAAATACAGTCTTTGTAGCTAAAACTTCATTAAAACTATTTCTTTAAATTTAGCTTATACAACTTCTTAACTATTTCTTTCATTATAATTACGTCTTCTCGTTCCAATCTGTACAATAAATATTTTAACTCAGAACTCTTCTCGATTTTAATTAAACGCCAATGCGTCCTACGAACAAGTGTCTTACTATTTAAAACTTTGTTTTTTACTTAAATAAGTTAAGTTGTGACTGTAAATGCGACGGTTGTGAATTCAATACCCACTCAGTGGAATGAATAAATATTTTAATTTCTTCGCTCTGCAAGGCAAAGCGTGGCGTTGAGTTACGCCGCTGCATCGAAAATTCAGCGGAAAATGAAGAATGGAATATTTTTACACTAGGTTCCCTCTGCCGACTCTTTAAAATAACATTCTGTTCAAAAGTTTTTTCTTTATTGGTTATGAAAAATTATTGAAACGATAATTCAATTATATTAATTAAGTTGACGTTTCGATCACTAACAAGTGATGTCAATAGGCATAATTATGTTTGTATGTCGAAAGATGAATAGATGAATACTATTTATAAATTACACGCTAAAAATATATTTTAATATATAGCTACATATAACTTTAATTAAAAATATAATAAACAGTATTTGAAAATGACGAAATAATAAGAAAAACTGTAATACATCTATCTATCCAGATCAAACTTCTTATTTTTACTTAAGGTTGTGTGTTTCTAATTTAAATAACCTCATTTCGAGTCACCTGAAGATAGCTTGTAACAATGGTTTACATTTTTATTAAATGTTCTTCTTTTTTAGAGAAATGATGATAAATTTACTTAGTGGTACGATGAAAAGTATAAAGAAAGTTGATTTATTCAAGCATTTTGTCTAAAATGTTGTGGCTTAAGTTTAATGAGAGCCTACTCGTTTAAGGATCTGTATCTATTCATGAGCGCCGTATTTATGTGCCTCTTGTAGACTTTTTTCTTTTTTATCTAAATTTTTTTGTGTATTTGCGAGAAAGATAAAAATAATAGTGAGCAATAACTTCGTTTTAAATTATACCAAAAAAAAATGCAATAAATTTAATAAAATATTTGATAAATTACACTCAAGTCAAACGGTGAAAATACTAATATATCTGCACATAAATATGTATTATATAATATTTTTTTGTTGCGCAGAGATGTTTTATGCAAAATATTAATGCAACATTAATAGTTTTAAAAGTGTATTAATAAAAAAATATTAAAATAAAAAATAAATCAGCTTCACGCTGTATCCCGCACGCAGCAGGGTAGGCAGAGGGAACCTAGTGTTAGGACACTCCGTTCCCCACTTTCTGCCGAATTCTGGAGGCATTGCTTGTTGAGTGGCAGAACTCAACGCCGCGCTTTGCCTCGACACTAGAGCGAAGAAATGGAAATATAAATTTAAGTAAATATTTCATTTCCTCGAGTGGGGATGGAACCCACAACCAGTCGGTTTTACAGTCACACTTTGTGCCCCTGCACCACGACTGGTCTAAAAAAATATTGTTATATATAATTAATAATCATTTTTTCTACCTTACCTCTAGCCTCAAATATTCTTTTTTGTTCTATATGTACGTAAACATGAGCAAAATTATATTTATATATATGAAGTGTATGAAAAAATCATTTATAAAGCTGACTAATATCAATATAAAGATAGTTTTAATAAGCAATTCGAATATTACAAAATTTATGATATTTATACGGCATGGTAGGACATAATAGCGACTAATTTGTCCTGAATAGAACTTTCAAACAGATCGTGACAAGAATATTTAAAAGATCCATCTGCATTTCAAAAAAGACATTATTTAATCAAAGCTGATTTATGATCTTTATTATAAAATTTTGCTTATTTTATTAACTTTGCTTAAAAAGATAAAACACATTTTTTATAGTACAAATCACAAAAGCTACACCAAGTCCTACACGTGCTACATAATATGTTCGTAGCTATAAATTATATGAATTTAAACTCGATCGTAAAGAAAATAAAATGTTTTTAGGTCAGAATTAACGAGATAATTGACGGACCAACGACAAATATTATGACCTGTACAGAACTAATAACCTTACAATTAAATTAATGGGGCGAGAGTCGTTCAGAAACCGGCAAGAATCAATGATCTACACTTTTTATTAACTTCAATAAACAAAGATATAAATATAAATTTCTTAAATCGTACAATAAATATAAAATCAGAGGCCAATCGTGGCGCAGGGGCAGGAAGTGTGACTGTAAAACCGACTGGTTGTGGGTTCGATCCCCACTCGAGGAGATGAAATATTTACTTAAATTTATATTTCCATTTCTTCGCTCTGGTAACGAGGCAAAGCGCTGCGTTGAGTTCTGCCACTCAACACATAATGCCTCCAGAATTCGGCAGAAAGTGGGGGACGGAGTGTCTTAATACTAGGTTCCCTCTGCCTACCCTGCTGTGTGCGGGATACAGCTAAAGCTTTTTATTTTTTTAATTTTAAATATAAAATATTCTTTTTTGCCGTGGACTACTGACATTTAGCACAAATTAATATTTTCTCGCCGTTTGTTTAAGGATAGTGAGTTCAACCGTACATTGAACGAGCGATTTAATAAAAATGTCTGCATTTGTTAAGCTAATTGTTAATTGGTTAAGTGCCAAGTATTGCGTGTTATTTTTTTTTATCGTGACAGCTCTATTTTTTCTAAGAGCATTTTATAGATTAATGCAGATACAGATAAATTTTGACTGATTTTGTAATGAATCTGTTTGAGTTTGCAAATTTTAGTCATAATAACGCGTATCAATCACTATTTCCTTGAATAAACCCTTATGATAAAATCACAGCCTATGAACCGTCAGCCTAGTAACCGTTTAAATGGAAAACATTTTTATTATTTTATTTTAGCGACAAAGACAATAAAATAATTTTCTTTTTTATTTTACTATAAGATAACTTGAATTCGGTGCCTATAACTAATACATTGGGTTTCGGTTGTGAATTCAATAGGACGCGCTGGCACATCGCCCTATACTTGTGACAATTGAGTAAGCACTCTGTCAAAGATGGTTACGTTTGAAGATGCTACCCAGATGTAGTACCCAGACAGAAACTCCGCCTTGTAGCGTGAAATACTGTGCCGAACCGAATTTAACGAATACATATATATGTAATGAATGTCTAAGTTAGGATTAAAGTCTACAATCAACCGAAATAAAAAATACTTCCCTATGCCTTTAACAGATTGATCTCTCTTCCCAGACAATAATTCTTAGTAATTATCTTTGGGTAGCGGAAATTTGTAAAAATCTCCCTACAGAGATGCTAACAACATAAATAAGTTGTAACAAGCGTATAAAAATTTCGACATATCTTGATGAGAACGTATGGTCAAAGCACCTGGTCAGTTTCCAGGTGGCGCGGGTACGAGTCCAATTTTTTTACGTTTTCTAAGTAAGTGTGGATTAACACTTTAAAAATGTTAAAAAGATGGATGCCACTTTGTATTGCAAAATAATATTATTATCATAAATTAAAAGCTTGAATTCATGGAAAAGGAATTAATTAAATTTCTGTGAGTTGGTAACAAAACCAATTATGACTTTCATTAGCAAATTTTGAAATTATATTAGTTTTATGTTTTCCTATTGAATATTGATATGTAATTAAATATGGAGTTTGGCCCTGGTTTTAGCGGTATTGCGTCTTAAAACAAAATTAAAAAAAATACATTAAACCAAATACTATGATTTATGTGATATTCGCAAGAAATATTTTTGTTTGTGTATAAATACTGATACTTCTTGACGTAGCACGGAAAGAACCCATAACTTAGCAATAAGTCAAGGTTCTTAAATGTATTCCAAGAGACGATAAATATGAATAACAGTCATAAATAAAAATTGCTTTGATTATAAAGTCAACGAATTTGAATTCAATTCCGACTCGTTCCGGTAACAAGAAAAATCGCGGTGTTAATTTCCGCCACTCAACACACAATGGCTCAACAAATGGGCACTAAGTGGCGGCGCAGAGTAATTTCATAGTAGGTTCAGTTTGCTGACCCTGCTATATGCGGGATACAGCGTGTTAAAAAACATATTTTACAAAATTATATTTGATTACAAAAATCAGCTTCACGCTGTATCCCGCTCACGGCAGGGTAGGCAGAGGGAACCTAGTGTTAAGACACTCCGTTCCACACTTTCTGCTGAATATTGGAGGCATTGCGTGTTGAGTGGCAGGACTCAACACCACGCTTTGCCTCCACACCAGAGCAAAGAAATGGAAATATAAATTTAAGTAAATATTTCAGCTCCTCGAGTGGGGATCGAACTCACAACCTGTCGGTTTTACAGTCACACTTTGTGCCCCTGCGCCACGACTGACTTCGATGTATTCGATTACATCTTCAAAGTAAATAGCATTAACAGGAAAACCAACGATTATTCACAATTCCCCGTCACAAACCACCATTAGGTCCGATCGTTTATCACCGCTCGGACGTCTCCTTGCTTTGTGACGTAACAAGAAAAATCGCGGTGTTAATTTCCGCCACTCAACACACAATGGCTCAACAAATGGGCACTAAGTGGCGGCGCAGAGTAATTTCATAGTAGGTTCAGTTTGCTGACCCTGCTATATGCGGGATACAGCGTGTTAAAAAACATATTTTACAAAATTATATTTGATTACAAAAATCAGCTTCACGCTGTATCCCGCTCACGGCAGGGTAGGCAGAGGGAACCTAGTGTTAAGACACTCCGTTCCACACTTTCTGCTGAATATTGGAGGCATTGCGTGTTGAGTGGCAGGACTCAACACCACGCTTTGCCTCCACACCAGAGCAAAGAAATGGAAATATAAATTTAAGTAAATATTTCAGCTCCTCGAGTGGGGATCGAACTCACAACCTGTCGGTTTTACAGTCACACTTTGTGCCCCTGCGCCACGACTGACTTCGATGTATTCGATTACATCTTCAAAGTAAATAGCATTAACAGGAAAACCAACGATTATTCACAATTCCCCGTCACAAACCACCATTAGGTCCGATCGTTTATCACCGCTCGGACGTCTCCTTGCTTTGTGACGTAATTATCAAGTCACTAGTTCTGAATAAAGCCTCATTAAGTGCAGCGACGACGCCACTACCTCCGTCCGACTAACAAGCAATATAAGGACGACTCAATAAGTTCTTTAATAAAAATGCTTATCTATATTACTCGCACTAATATTAAAGATTTTCTGCATGATTAATTTGATTTGTGTTAACTTCTCACGGTATTTTGTGTATTTTGTATAACAGATTGAAGTAGACAGAGGCCAGTCGTGGCGCAGGTGCTCAAGTGTGTAAACTCAACTGGTTGTGAGTTTGATCCCCCTCGAGGAGATGAAATATTTAATATTTTCAGTTCTTGTCTGTCTGGTGTCGAGGTAAAGTGCAGTGTTGAGTTTCGCCACTCAATGTGCAATGCATCCATAATTCAGCGGAAAATGTGTAACGGAATGTATTAATACTAGGTTCCCTCTGCCTACCGTACTATGTGCAGAATACAGTGTGAAGCTGTTTTGATAAGGAATATATATTAATATTTTTCCGATCCATTTATAAAAAAAACTTTAGCGTTGAATTTCACGGACACCCGTATATTTAAATACGAGAATATTAGAATAGATAATAGAATATTTTCAAATATCTTCTTATTATATACCTAGAAAAATGTGTATGCATAAAAAAAATATTACAAATACCGCGTTTGGAGCTAGCGACTTAAATGAATTGACTCAAAAGAAATGCCTTGTGGAGTCTAAACATAATTCATGATTTAGTTGTGGCTTACTTCAAGTCCGCTGGGATGTCCGATTTTTCCACTTAAGTTTAATTATTTATAATATAAAATGCTTACGAACGTGAACCTGTTTAAATTTTAAATTGATTTATAGTTTTATGTTTTATATCATTGTGAAAATAGATTTATTTAGATTTAAAGAAATATTCTGCAAAATGTTGTAGATGCTTAAATACTTTTTTGCGTATGATTTCAAAGTCAATGAAAGAATGTTATTCAAAGCTTAAACAATATCGATCCTTTCGCATTCTCTAAAATGCATGGAAGCAATAACGTAATCTAGCCTATCCATTCATATACCGATGAAATCAATTCCATATACTCAATACAACATATTGTATTTCGTAACCACAACATATATCTATATCTATTCACTGGTTTGGATGTGAAAAGCGACCGCTATTTTGATCTTGGGTTTAGACCCAAGAGCAAAACCTTAGGGTTTTGCTAATTACTGCTTTATGTAAATTCCTTCAAATATCCCTTAAAATTATTTATATCAACGTAATATACTCGTAAACGTAAATTATCATCTTTTAATTAATTTACCAACTTATTTGTTTTAAATATATATACGTACATTCTAAAATATATACGTACAGTTATTCTATATTGAAAAATGTACTTGTACAATTTTACTGTCTTTGTAGTTAGATGAATCTGGTTTAATAGCCTGATATGCACATACAATGTATTTTTTTTATTTGCTTCACGCTGTATCCCGCGCACAGCAGGGTAGGCAGAGGGAACCTAGTGTTAAGACACTCCGTTCCCCACTTTCTGCCGGATTCTGGAGGCATTGCGTGATGAGTGGCAGAACTCAACGCCGCACTTTGTCTCGACACCAGAGCGAAGAAATGGAAATATAAATTTAAGTAAATATTTCATCTCCTCGAGTGGGGATCAAACCCATAACCAGTTGGTTTTACAGTCAAACTTTGTGCCACTGCGCCACGACTGTGAACCACATACAATGCAGTTTAAACAATAATGTCTGTTCACTTTTTAAAATTCATTTCATGGAAAATTTCAAAACAGTAAGTCCACGAGTTTCCAAGTAATCATGGCATAGGGTACTTCTACCCTATGCGATGTTTACTTGTCAAATTTCATTCAAAATGCAGCAAAAACTATGTATAAACGCTCGTATCTTTTGATTGCGTTTATTAAAACGCGAACTCTAGATAAATGTTCTTGACAGACGGACAGACGAGCAGACGAACAACAAAGTGATTCTATAAATATTGTTTTTGATTCGAGACATTGCTGCTTGTTGATTGGTGGAACTAAAGACCAAACTTTGGCTATAAGAAAGAGAACACAAAGCGATATTTTTAGGGTTATACATTATTACAACGAACTACAATAGCCTCATCTATTTTTAATAAATAATGAAGGTATTTATTTTTAATAAATAAAGCTTCCCTGCATTCGCTATATTAAGGGCTGAAGCGAGCAAATAATCTATATTCATAGAGACTATAAAAGCTGGAGCCACGTAGAGGGTATTCTACGATGACTATGCAATAAATTGTAAAATTCAATTTTCTTCTCCGATAAGTTCTGAATGTATCTACTGAAATGCTAATCCGTATGTTTTAACTGATAGTTTAAGGATTTTATGTAAATTATTATTTGTTTAACTGACTCTATCAATATTATCTTTTTTCGGATGTCGGAAGGCGTAGCGATCGGACGTGTCTCACTTAAGTCTACTATTACAATATTGCAAATAACAAAATTACGCGATTTTCCACTTTTAACCTAATAGTAATCAGTGTAAAGTTTTATATCCAACGCAAAAATTGTCTTCGATCTGCAAATCACCCAGTGCGAGAACGAAAGGGACAAACAAGTCAAAACGCTGCCGGGCGCGTCCTGCACTACGATACCCAGATAAGGCTTACGTACAGGGTAATCAAGCGGAGCGAGAAGCGGAGCGGATACGCTGTATGTACCACAGTGCTTATTTTACTTTAAATTATTACTCCTATCAATATGAACACACCGGAAGGCAATACTAAGCTCCAAACTGAATTACCTAATCCCGACAAAACTACTCTCGAGACTCAAAATATTGCGATCCGAAAGCGTAAAGTACAAAATAATAGCTTCGAAAATCAATTAAAGGAATTTAAAGTAGAAATATCAGAGTTAATCAAGGATTTGGGGAGATCTCAGACTGAAAATACTGTCATGATAAGAAATGACATTTGTTTAATAAAGGAACAAATAACCGATGTAAGGAATAAAACGGATATATTAATCGCTGAGAATAATAACTTTAAAATGCAAATTGAAGATCTTACAAGTGATGTAAATGATACTCAGAGGAAAGTGAAGGTTCTGGAAAATAGTCTGAATTTGCTTCAATGTAATCAGTCAAGTATACCTTCATTCCAACAATCAACGGGGGTAACATGCGATAACATTATGTATGAAGTGTATGAACGGATGGAACGTAGCAAGAACATTATAATATCGGGTATACGAGAGATACATATAGACAGTATGGAGAAGAGAAGAGAAATGGATAGGTCAGAAGTTAAGAAACAACTACTTATCATTTATCCTAATTGTCCAGAACCTTTAAAAATATTTCGCCTAGGTAAATACGATGGGAATAAGACACGCCCGCTTAAAGTATGTTTCTCATCCTCGGAAATATCAAAGACTATCGTAAAAAATAAATCGAAGCTGACAGATCCTAGCATCAAAATTTATTCAGATCAAACCCCGAGCCAAAGGCAAACCATGTCAAATTTGCGAGACGAATTACGTTACCGTAGAGAAAATGGAGAAAATAATTTAATTATAAAATACATAAAAGGAAATCCGAAAATTGTACAACAGCAGCCAAAAAACTAAATAAAAGAGAAATTACAACACATAATAAAGACCATAACTACATAACACATGAAATTTGTAACTCATACAATGAAGTAACTGTTACTAACAAAACTTTAAAATTTCTTTACGCTAATATAAGAAGCTTAGTAAAGCCTGGCAAACTAGAAGAATTAAGATGTGTGATTGAGTCTTTTCAAACTACTATTCATGTCATAGTTCTTACTGAGACTTGGATTAGGGATGAGGGTCAAGGAAATAGACTCAGACTTCCAAACTATACGCACTATTTTAACTTCAGGATGGATGCAAGAGGTGGTGGTGTGTCTGTCTACGTGCACAACAATATCAAGCATAGCTTATTGCACGAGAAACATGATGATGGCAATCATTTTCTATGGGTTCATTTAGAATCGCTTTCCCTTGACGTTGGAGTAGTCTATAAACAACCAACGGCTAGTCTTCATGAATTTCTTGAAAAATACAATCAATTTCTTGACAAACATAATCGTGTTGTTGTGTTTGGCGATTTTAATTTAAATGTACTCAACAAGGAAAAATCAGTTCGGGACTACAAAGAAATCCTCCAGGAAAATGATATTAAAATCCTCAATAAAATCACTAATGCATATTGTACCCGTGAAACATCCTCTTCTAAAACAATCTTAGACCATGTGAGTACCAATTTAACTACAAACACTTTTCATCTAGCTGTCATTGAATCCTCTTTATCTGACCACAAACAATTGTATCTTGAGATTAAAAAAATTGAACCAGAGAGTATAAAAAGACGTCAATATGAAACATTAAACTACATGAATCTCGTAAAGTCAGTTGAAAATGCTATTGGCAAAATCAATATTACAAAATATGAAGAGTTAGAAGCCTTATTAAAACACCAAATTTCTAGCAATAAAATAATTAAAACAAAGATGTTAAATCCACCTTGTAAAGAATGGATAAATAGCGATATAATCACATTAATAAATAAAAAAAATCTACTATGGCATGAGTTAAAGCAAGCACCGGATGATGAAGAGTTATTGAAGGAATTTAAGCAACAAAGTACCACGGTTTTCAAAAACATACAATCAACAAAATGTCAATATTATTACAAAAAGTTCAATAATTGTCAGAGGAATTCTTTAAAAATGTGGCAACTTATTAATAACTTAATTTCCAATAAAATAGATAACACTCATATACCGTCAAAACTACAATCAACATCTACTATTTTGACAGATATTGGAGAAATTTGTAATTGTTTTAATTTATTTTTCTCCACTATAGGTAGTGACCTCGCCAATAAAATACCGCAAAAATTTCATGATAATTTAACACATACAATTTCAAAGTGCACAACAGCTGAAGACAAACAATTAACACAATTAGAACCCATCACAACACGAGAACTCTTAAATATTATAAATAGTCTTGACTCAAATACCAGCTCAGGAGTAGATGGAATTACTACTAAAGTTATTAAATCCCTAAAAAACGTTTTAGCTCAGAGCTTAGCCAACTGTTTCAATACATGTTTAGCTGAGGGATACTTCCCCGACACACTAAAAATCGCTAAAGTTCGCCCTATTTTTAAATCAGGCAACAAAATTGATCCTAGCAATTAGCGGCCTATTTCAGTGCTTCCAGTGATGTCAAAAATTCTAGAAAAAGCTATACATAGCCGGCTCAGCAAATTTCTTAATTCTGTTGGGTATCTTTATGAGAAACAATACGGCTTCAGACCTAAATCGAATACTGTGTCAGCTGCTGTCGATCTAGTTACAAATATAAGACTTAACATAGATAAAAAGAAAATAGCCTTAGGAATATTCGTTGATTTAAAAAAAGCGTTCAACACAGTAAGCCATAAAATTCTTTTGTTGAAGTTAGAGGCATTGGGTATTAGGGACAAAGCTTATCAAATATTAAAGTCATACCTGACAAAAGGTCGCAGATTGTTCAACTAGATAATCATCAAAGTAAGCCCCAAATTATCACTTTCGGCGTTCCACAGGGTTCAATCTTGGGTCCGTTGCTATTCCTTATTTACATAAATAATGTAAATGAGATTGGACTTAAAGGAGATATTACCTTGTATGCTGATGATACCAGTTTATTTTACTATGGGCATTCGATAGATGCTGTAATTAGTGAAGCTCAACAAGATTTAAACATTTTAAATAACTGGCTTAAATGTAATTTATTAACTATTAATACATCTAAAACTAATTATATAATTTTTGCTGCGAAAAATAAAAAACTAGGCAACTTCAAACCACTTACTATCAATGGAGTACCAATAGCTAGGGCCAATACCCAAGAATATCTAGGCTTAATCCTAGATAATCAACTAACGTGGACACCCCATATCGATAAAGCCCGTAAAAAACTACAATCAATACTAGGAGCTGTGCGACGTATAGTACGATGCCTTCCGAAAAATGTATGTTATACTATCTATAATTCGTTAGCCAAGCCACATTTGGACTATCTAATTGAAGCCTGGGGTTCAACAGCTAAAACTAACCTACAAAAATTACAAACTATACAAAATAAACTTATCAAGATTCTTTTTAAATATAATTATTTTACTCCTACAACTAAAATCTATAATGAAACGAAAATAATGAATTTAACCCAAATATATAAATATAATACTTGCATTCATATTAGAAAAATACTAACAAAAGATATACTACACTCTCAAATAACTTTCACGAAAAAAATTAATTTACATAAAATAATGACCAGAAGTGCTAATAACATATGCTTAGGACCATCAAGGACAAACTACGGCAAGAAAAGTATTTTGTTCGAAGGAGCCCATACCTACAATAATTTGCCCAAGGACATAAAAGATATAAAAACACTTTATAGTTTTAAAAAAAGTCTAAAAAGCCATATTTTAAAGGATTTCTCATAAAATATATTTAATGCAAAGTATAACAGTGTCATAACTAAAATATGTATTTATTACAATACAATGCTACACTTAGTAAGTACTTCACCTAATAAGATACTAAGCATAAGAAAGTAAAATCAGAATAATGTAAATAATAACTAAATGATTATTTTATAAGTGTTATGAAATTTAATATTTAACAAAAAAAAAAAAACTACATTAAATAAATAAACGAAATCTAAAAACATCAATTAATTTTTAAATAAATTGATGTGTTTGTAATAATTTTTATATTAAAACATTTAATGTGTCACCTACCTTAGTAACATAACTTTGTACATTTGCTATCATTTTTACTATTAATTGCTTAAACTACCCTACTTTGCATCACAAAATATTTATACTTGTTTTTATTGTGGTGATATTATTATGTTACTGTAAATTTTACCTTATTACTGTATACGCCTATTCGATATATAAATTTGTCTACTTAATATTTTTGTAATTTTCTCTGTAAGTGATTTATATGTAAATCTTTTGAGAAAATAAATGTCTTTAACCGTATTTAATAAATAATCTGACACTCGGATATAAAAAGTAAGCAATTGAAATATGCTCAATATACAGTAAATATGGAATAAAAAAACGTCATATATAGGATTTGTTTCAAAAAAATAATTTTTATTTTAAATATCTGTGAGCTATGTATATTTATATTTAACATATAGACCAGGTCAGACATGGCGCATGGGCACAAGTGTGTGACTCGAGGAAATTTTATATTTATTTCTTTTAAATTTTAATTTCTTCGTTCGGGTGTAGAAGCAAAGCGCGGCGTGAGTTCTGTCACCCAACACGCAATGCCTCCAGAATTCGGCGGAAAGTGGGAAACGGACTGTCTTAACGCTTGGTTCCCTCTGCTTCCCCTGCTGCGTGCAGAATAGCGTGAAGCTGGTAATAAAAAAAATCGTACACATCGTAGAGGTAAAGGAAGTCTGATGCCTCTTAGTATAATTATTTGTATGCGGGTTTATATATAAGCCACTAAGCCTCCCTCTTTTTGCTTAGCAAAAAGTAAAGTATAAAAAACACTTCAAATGTATTTGTAATACTGAAAGCGAAAATCTGTGCTTCACGTTCATTTATTACTGTCAAGACGCGAGCGAAGAAAGAATTAAAACTGCTGTGGAAATTACTCACGTTGAGCTCTTAAATAACTCTCAAATAATTATAAGACGTACGTGTACCATACCTACGTATAATTTAATACCTTATTAAAGTTTATTATGTAGATAGTAGATTTTTTCTTTGTTTTAATCGATGTGATTTTCATAAAGTATTTTTTTGTGACATTGACTAGTAATTTTCCAATTAAATCCTAATAAACACATACATACAAAGTAGTTGAAGAGAAGTAACTTTGTCTTGTACTTTGTACAGACCTATCAGATTTTTTAAAAAGCTCTTTTATTTTTAATTTTGATGTATCAAGTCCACCACACCACAGGACAAGATGCACTTAGCTCATTCTGCAAGAATCCAGGGGAATATGATAAATACAAATTAATTGTCAACTGTCACACCAATACTACACAGTACTCAGTCTACCAGTGACCACAGACTACTGTAAAGTGATCAAAACTTTGGATTTTAAAAAATGTAGAGAACTAATATATACGCGATCAATCCAGAAAAAAAAATCGTTTAAATTGTGTAAAGACTAGTCATGACTTCAATCAAAGAATTATTAAAAAATCTTATTCACCATATCATTCTCTTACATAAATATATAGAGTAGGCGTCACAACTTGGTTACATCACTACAATACTACAAGTTACAACTACAACTAGGCAACTTGCCCAGAACAATGCAGCTGTGTTCGTAACTTTGCTATACAAGATGTATCGCAAACCACAACGTCACTTCATGATATAAGATTGACATACTCATTTAACACTATACTTAACTACTGGTATGCTTATTCGTGTATTTCTTTAAGCTTGACATCCCGCAAGCAGAAATTCTGAAATAAATGTTAGACATCAATACCTCCTTACACATGTGTTCGGGCTGTTTATACACAGTGATACAATGTAATGTGTTTATTATGCCCAGTGCGATGTATTGAAAATGGCAAAATTCTTCTTAAATATTTTTCAACTACACTAGACACTTGGACACAACGTGTTCACACAGCGGCTGTTGCGACACTGATTAAAGACACTCGTGTTAGTATAGAGACACTCTATGTATACACCGAGTGTCCCGTGTACAGTGTCGTAGTCTATTCGTACCATTACCGCGGCACTTTGAGACATTGCTGAGTAGTGGACTTAGTGCCATACTATGTCTTGCTAGAACGGGCATTAAAAATAATTCTGTTTCCCGAGTGGGGATCAAACACACAATCATTTTTTATCAGGTGCTATCCCAGACAGTTCTTTGAAATAATAACAAAATTTATAATTGTTCAAATATTTTCCTTGAAATATCAGATATTGTAATTTTTAAGTAAAATTTTCATGATTACATGTCTGAGTCTCGAGAGAATCCCCTTTTTTGCCTTTCGTAATCTGTAGTAGTATCTATGTAAAAGGGTTGTATGCTCAACCAATTATAATTAAAATTTACTTAGTAGATTTTCATTAAACTTTTTTTTTAAATAATCCCGTTTATGTATTTTTTTGTTTAAATGATTTTGTAAGTAAATTACAACCGGCCTCTGGATTACTCGAGGCATAGGGACACAAGCTGGCGACTGTAAACGCTTGTAGATACCTACCTACCTAACAGATTGTAGATTCGATTCCCACTCGAAGAAATGAACATTTTTTCTTTATACAAGAAAGAAAACATTTTTCTTTATACAAGATGTAACGCTATCGCGAGCTATTAAAAAAAACAAATTATTCATTGAAGAAAATTTGGAAAATACAGCCCGTGATTTTTTTCTGCTTTCGTGATTTTTTTTAATGTAGATCAATAGTAGTCCTTTTGTATAATGTAATAACTTAAAACTTTTAGCTTATAAATCTTGGAAATAACATGGAAACAAAAAATATTTTAAATTAAGCTAAATTTAATAAAAAAACTTTCAAGGGCTGTAACAAAAAAAAATAGTGGGGATTTTTTTCCACAAGTAATTTTAAAAACTACCTATATTAGAATAGAATAATCTCTGAAAGTTTCATAGGAGCAGCTCAATGACAACATGTTGAAATAACCGGACAAGCACGAGTCGGGCTCGCCCACCGAGGGTTCCGAACAAAAATTGGGGGTCTCGAGCCTTTTCTGAACTTCAAGCCTAGCGTAGCCAGAGCCCTTTCATCTGGTACCTCACTTGAACTAGCAACTTTAATACCAAATTTAAAAAAAAACAGACCGACTGACTGACAGACAGACAGAACGGACAACAAAATGATCTTATAATGGTTGCTCTTTCCTTAAAAGGTGCGGAATCCTAAAAATGTACTCATGACACTTACAATAAAAAAATGTTATTCAGCATAACGGAATAATATAAAAATATACTTAAATCAAAATGCAGTAAAATCACATATTTCTTACTTCTACTCTCCGAAATATTTGTCATTATTTTTAATAACTAGATTATTTTAAGTTAGTAATAAGCACGATTTAGGCATACTTCAACGCGCCGCTGTATAATAATATCATAACAATATTTGAGGAACGCCGTCTGAAAATATCACAAAAATTTATATCATTATTTAATATATTTTTTTACGATGAAAAATATTTTGCTTTTGATAACAAATTTTATTTTTTTGCTTGTTGCGCTATACTATCCGAAGTAAATTTTTAAGTGCTTATTATTCATATGTATTTATACTTTTTAAATAAGACGGTACAAAAAATATTTTGAAATATTTTTTCCACAGCGTGTGAAAGTTAACCTTCACGGCCTGTGCTAGGCTAGCTTTACAATATCAAAATATTTGTACTCAGTGAACATTGCCTGGTTATAGTACACTTGTAAAAAATGCAAGCACTTATGTACATAGAGGCCAGTCGTGGCGTAGGGGCACAAGCTGTAACTGTAAGCGGGACTGGTTGTAGGTTCGATCCCCACTCCAGGAAATTAAATATTTACTTAAATGTATATTTCCATTTCTTCGCTCTAGTGTCGAGGCGAAGCGCGGCGTAGAGTTCCATCATTTAACATGCAATGCCTTCAAAATTCGGCAGTAAGTGGGGAACGGAGTGTCTAAGTACTAGGTTGATTAGAGAAAGTTTTTGATAATTTAGCTTATTTAATAAATATTATACATAGGAGCAGCTCAATTATTATAACTATTATACTTGAGGCCGGTCGTGGCGCAGCGGCACGAGGTGTGACTGCAAAACCGACTGGTTGTGGGTTCGATCCCCACTCGAGGTGATGAAATATTTACTTAAATTTATATTTCCATTTCTTCGCTCTGGTATCGAGGCTAAGCGCGGCGTTGAGTTCTGCCACTTAACACGCAATGCCTCCAGAATTCGGCAGAAAGTGGGGAACGGAGTGTCTTAACATAAGGTTCCCTCTGCCTACCCTGCTGTGTGCGGGATACAGCGTGAAGCAAATATATATTTTTTTTTAATAACTATTTTTGTTACCATCTTTTTGCCAAGATTTGTAAACTGATAGTATTATAAAATATTACACAAAAGGCCTATAGGCAATTGAGTTATAATTAGAAAAAAAATCGCGAGCGCAGACTCAACAGTCGGGCTGTATTTGCTAATTTTTTTCAAGAATCCAATTTTTTCCTAATAATCACAAATTCTCAAATATCTAGCATAAATAATAAATAACATAAAGTGTTAAGCACGAAGTTCTCCCTAATATTTTTGCACTGAAATAAGAGGCTGCCGTGGCACAGGAGCCCCATCGTGTAGCTGCGAACGCAAAGGTTAGGGGTTCGATTCAAACTTGGGGGAATGAATTATTATTTATATTTTTTATTTTTTTCGCTCTAGTACCAAGGCAACCTAGGCTTAACACTAGGTCCCCTCTGCCTAACTATACAACGTGAAATAAATAAAAATAAAGAAATGAGTTACAGACATATATGTATATACAAATATAGACACATAAATATTTTATGATAATCCTATCCTGAAATATACGAAATATTCAAGTGAACTTTCGTAAGAACTTCCTTTCAAGGGCCACGCAACTGTGAAATGACCTATTCAATGGTCTTTTCAGGCCGACCGGGTACGATTTGGGTACCTTCAAGAATCGTCTATCTCCGCCGTAAAGACCGCCGACGCAGCTATATCACTTACAACCATCACTTACTACCAGATGACCCGTACGCTCGTTTGCGGTGTCTCTTCCATAAAAAAAAAGCCAATAATCTATTCAAAGTATTTGCCCTTCTTCTATTATCACACATTTTAGCCATACTTGTAAATTCTTGATTAAATAAGGCAAAAGTTAACTTTTTACGAATTAAGAGCGAATTTTGTTACTTCAAATACAAATTTTAATCTGAAATTTATCCATTTTTATGTTTTGTATTCTTCTTTCTTGGGATAATTAAGGCTTCTTTCATTCTGGCTAGTGAACTATATTTTTTTTTTTTTCGAAGAATTTAGATAGTTATATTCTGTGAACTGGGCAAAAAGACCGTAAAATACATTATTTAAAAAAAATAACTATATAATAACACTTACACTGTATATTAAAATAAAATCGTGTCAGCATTGTGAAGAGAGAGCTCCTCACAACCACCCGATTTATTCCCCCACTTAGTGTAAGGCCTCAAAATATACATTAATCTATTTTATCTTTGTAGGCGCACATTAGAGAATATCATTGTGGTGTTTTATTCCATTACGTTATATTTTTATAAAAAAAAAATGTAACTGTACTAGCAAAAAATATATAAATCCTGCCATGGATCAATTAAGAAAAATAATTTTAAGAAAAACTCGCCGTATTGTTCAAAAATTCAGGATTTTCAGGTAGTAGGCTTCAACTATGTCCAAAAGATTTAAATATTGATTGAAATTCTCAGAAAGATTTTTATATTTTAATTGAAAATCAAATTAGTAATTGACTTTTTTTGATCAAATTAATATTCGGAAATGCAACTTGTGAATTCATGCTATTTTTTCAACAAAGATTTATTTGTATAAAAACATACAAACAAAAAAAAAAACAAAGTAAGATGCTCACGTCAGGGTCAATTAAAAGCAAAGTCCGTGAAGATTTTTAATCACATTACACTTATATAGTTTATGTTTCTCTTTGTTCGAGTATTCATTGTGCAAACGAAAAGTGGAGGATGAGGAGGAGAAGTGGTATTTCACTAAGTCTTAGGAATAGTGGGAGTGCAAAAACAAGAATATAAAAAACAAACAAGCAAAAATAGTATCAATATTCAAACACTGCAATCAGGGATTGCAGAGTGTTTTGTCATCACCACTTTAAATGATTTTTTTTTAAGTATATACTTTTTAGAATTGATTTTTTAGAATTCACCCCCTAAGGGTTCAAATAAAAATCTTTAAATCGCCACCATTTTTATAAAAAATTAAATTCCGACTGTTAAAAATATTTTATTGAACACCTGTATCGTGGTTTTTTTAGAATTCACCCCTAAGGGTGCAAAAAAGCGGGCGAAGCTGCGCGCGCCCACTAGTCTTTAATAATTAAACAGAAAAACTATACGGTTCATGAAATACAGCCTGGTGACAGACGGACAGACAGATAGGAAAGTCTTAGTAATATGGTCCCAATTTTTGCCTTTGGGTACGGAACCTTAAAAATTACTTCTGCTGGGCTTCGACTCACAATCATTTACATCAAAGACTATTTTATTCTGTGTAAAAAAAATCTACATTGCACGACAGTACTACTTGTCGATACCGTAATTTTATATATCCTTTTGAGTGTTCATTTACCTTTGAACAAGGCATTACCGGTTTACATGTAAATTTAAATGGAGGACCAAACACGGCTTATTCGGATTCGGATTTCGGATCCTTAGGCTACAAGGCTACAAAGATGTTTATTTTGGAACCTATATCAAAATTGAGGCCAATCGTGGCGCAGGGGCATGAATTGTGACTGTAAAATCGACTGGTTGTGGGTTCGATCCCTCACTCGAGGAAATGAAATATTTATTTAGATTTATATTTTCATCTCTTTGTTCTGGTTTCGAAGTGAGGCTCGGCGTTGAGTTCCGCCACTCTACACGCAATGCTCCTAGAACTCGGCGGAAAGTGAGGAACGGAGTGGCTTAACACTAGATTTCCTCTGCCAACCCTGCTGGGTTGTGCAGGATACAGCGTGAAGCTGTTATTATCAAATTTGATCCACGCGTGATTTATATTTGATCTTCAAAAACTAAATAAAATACGATTTTAATAAGGTAATGTTATATTTTCAATATTGCTATGATATTTTTATATTTTAATTAATGTAAGTATACAAGTGGATTTTCTCTGATTACTTCACAAATATAGGAGGCTTAAACTACATTTTTTTGTATATTAACCCGCATACAGCAGGGTAGGCAAAAGGAACCTGGTGTTAAGACACTGCGTTCCCCATTTTTCGCCAAATTCTGTAGACATTGCGTGTTGAGTGCAGACCTCAATGCCGCGCTTTGCCTCGACACCAGAGCAAAGAAATAAAAATATAAATTTACATAAATATTCAATTTTCTCGAGTCGTTAGTGATCGGTTTACAGTCACATACTTATGACCCTGCGCCACGACTGGTCTAAAACCAATGTAAAGATTATTGAGGAATTGAATACTATGTATGGCCAATCATATCAAAATAAAAGCACACGACAGTGCGAAAAATTATCATTTAAAAAAAATATCGATCGACTCCTAAACAAAATAGCTCTCGGCAGTGTAATTTAAGGATTACGTAGTATAGGTACATTCGTGTCGACGCGACGTGACGTAGTTGTCGTTGCGGGGAGTTTATTTTCAACTGCACGCAGCGCGACGACAAACCTCGTTTAGAGAAGATTCAATAAATTAGGATGCCACTACGTGTAGTTGATAAATTTGTGAATTTATAAACTTATACTGTTGTCAAGTCTCACGATCGTTCTCGGGATGATATTTTTTTTTATTTACGATGTTTTGAATAAATATTTGCATTGTTATACATGTATTTATTAAGTTAGAGGCCAGTAGTGGCGCAGGGGCACAAAGTGTGACTGTAAAATGAAATAAAATAATAAAAATAAATAAAATGAAATGAAATGAATGAGGCCAGTCGTGGCGCAGCGGCACGAAGTATGACTGTAAAATCGACTGGTTGTGGGTTCAAGCCCCACTCGAGGAGATGAAATATTTACTTAAATTTATTTATATTTTTTTAAAAACATATTTTTATTTATGTATTTAGAATAAAAGCAAGAAAATAAATAAATAATTGGTACAATATAACTTTATTAATTTTAGTTCTGGGACTTTATTAATTCTAGGACGAAAAGTACAACAAAAATGGCATACATATACCTATATAAGTTGTTGGAGAGGATAAAATTTTAATCAAATTGAACTTGCTAAGCATGAGGTGTCGGGTAATGAGTGGTTTTATGAAATATCAACATTAAAGTCTCAACTATCATAATTGGAGTAATAAGATCAGACTCGTAATTAGGTATATTTTTTACGATGTTCTTAGAATATTTAAAAGGTAACGCTGCGCTATTCTACTACTACTATTCTATTCGGCTATCTTGGATGGTCCGCCATATTGGATTTAGAATGACGTCACATTATTTTTCCGAATTGCTCTCAATGATCCCTTTCATTTGATACCCATATTGTAGAAATACATTAAGAATAACTATTTCGCCATCTTGGATGGTCCGCCATATTAGATTTGGAATGACGTCACACATTTTATCGTGCATTTTCATCCAAACCAAACAAAATTTCAACTCAATCGATTGAAAATATCTACTTCAAAATTGAGCTCAAAGATATCACCCGAAATAACATATATACATTGCAAGTGAAATAAAAGCTTTTAAAAATATACTAAATTACAATCTCCCACACCACCTGAGGCTCCTGTGGCGGGAGCATATTATATAATAGAACGATTACAAACGATCCCCTAATAAATGTTTCGTATCAATATTCTGGAATCATAATAGGTTTGTTTGTGGAGGGTGAGATTAATCGAGACATATCATTTTATTCGATATGAGTACAGTCACGTGTCATTCGGCCTGAAATATTACGACCTAAATATTGTATTGAAAACAATCTATCTAATATTCAATCTTTGGCCAGAAATATATTCAATTTTTTTTCTATAAAAAATAGAATATGTACGAGTATACTAAAATAGTGACAATGACATTGGCAAATTTAAATGATCTTTTTTTCTTCTCTACATATATTTTTAGGGTTCTGTACCTTTTAAGGCAAAATTAATCCTTATAATTTCAATTTGTTGTGCGTCTGTCTGTCTGTTTGTCAAAACTTTTTTCTCAGGAACGGTTATCTCGGTTTTGTAATATTAAAAACCTTATTTAAATAGTTGTTTCGACAAATTCTATGTTAAATTATAATCTCATAATTAAACAAACGATTATGATCAGATTTAAATTAGAAATATTTGTTATTTTTTTAAACTTATTCATCTTAACGTTATATATTTCTTCTAAATATATTTAATCTACTATACTACATTTATTATCTATATCCGATTTGTATCTATATTAATTTAAACAAAGAGCAACTAAACCAACAGATACCGCAGCGCAGGGAGCGAGCGCCAGAGATTTCATTATTAATATCGCTATAAATTATCACTTTACACACACTATTCGCGGTCGTGATTTAGCATATTGTTTAATTAACCCATATTTATTGTGTATAGCAAGATACGAGTATGATCTTTATGTTATAAACTATATTACTTTCCTAAGATTAGGCTTTAAAATTACTTGGATATAAGTAAAAATAATTATTTATTTAACAAAATTACATCAAATTAGCTTCACCTGTCTTCTGCACACAACAAAGTAAGGGAAAATATAAATTTAAATAAATATTTAATTTGCTCGACTAGGGATCGAACCCACAAACAGTCGCATATACAGTTAAACAGGTGTGCCTCTGCTTCACGACTGACCTAGGCGTACTCGTAAATAAAAAAAAATTATTTATAAAATCAAATAAATCAGCTTCACGCTGTATCCCGCACACAGAAGGGTGGGCAGAGGGAACCTAGTGTTAAGACACTCCGTTCCCCATTTTCTGCCGAATTCTGCCGATTTACATTTATATTTTCATTTCTTCGCTCTGGTGTCGAGGGGCGACGAAGCGCGGCGTTGAGTTCCGCCACTCAACACGCAATGCCTCCAGAAATTGGCGGAAAGTGGGGAACGGAGTGTCTTAACACTAGGTTCCTTCTGCTTGTGTGTGCGGGATACAGCGTGAAGCCGAAAAAAAATCCACCTGTGACACCGAACGCTATATAGCAATATATAATATTCGTAGAGACTCGAAAAATATACAATATAAAAAAAAAATAATAACTACCAACTGAAATATTAGCCACATTTGTTAGATAGGTACCGAATAATGTCCTTTCTACGTAGATATGCTACTTTTTATACTGACATTTTTTATATTTTATTCACATCTATTTTTCACTTGACCTCCATCATCGTTGTGATTTATATATATTCAATATATGTAACAATTTTGTAGTGTGGTACTCAAAGTCTCTATATATGAGGCTTAATATAAAGCTATAACTGGATTGCGAACTGTGAGTTTCTTTTCTTTTTCTGCTTCACACGTGTAGCAGGGTAGACAGAGGGAACCTAGTAAGAAGACTCTGCTCCCCACTTTCCGCCCAATAGTAGCGGGATTCGAACCCGCGCCTCCGGGAGACCGACCAGAACGTATTGCTTATTGGTCAGACCTGGTCAGTTTCCAGGAGCCGCGGGTTCGAGTCCCGCCACGTTCATTTTTTTATACGTTTTCTAAATATCTTCACGCGTGTAACAAGATAGACAGAGGGAACCTATTGTAAAGACTCTGCTCCCCACTTTCCGCCCAATTCTATAGGCATTACGTGTTGAGTGGCGCAACTCAATCCCGCGCTTTGTCTCGAAGATATGAAATACTTAATTCTCTCGAATGGGAATCGCGTATACAGTCACATGCTCGTACCCCTGTGCCACGATTGCCCTGTAAATATGAGATCAACAGCAATAACTAAGATGTTCATAGCTGTTTCACATTTTTACCCGTACAGCAGAGTAGTTAGGTAGACAGAGGAAAGCTAATGTTAAGATACTTCATTTTCCACTTTCCGCAAAAAAAACGAAATATTGCGGTTTGAATGGCAAATACCAACACTATTCTATGTCTTCTTATCACAGATGTTATATCGCATTTACAATAACAGCTAATGTTTAATTTAAAGAACTCTACAAAATGGTGGTTGCTTAATTCTGTTGTTGTATTAAATGTAACTACTTGAATTCTTAATTAATTTTTGGCATTCTGAAACTTTCCCAACAAGGCTTCATTAGACTAAGTTTATATTATATTGTAGTTCTGAAAGTAGTAAGTCAAAACAATGTTAAAATCTTTAGCACTGTTTTTAATTAAATAAACTATTGTTATAAAAAAATTGGGGCTTAAAACTATATATATACATATATATATATATATTTTTAACACATTATTGCTTTGTTATACACATTATCCTTAATTTCATATTGTTATTAAATAATATCAAAATCGCTTACGTAGTTAATGTTTTTTATATAAAAATGTTTTCAAACATAATAAAAAATATTTAGAAATATTGTAGACTTCTTTATACATTTTTGGGTCACCCGAAATTTTTCAGCTGTCATCCATCCCCTATGAGACCCCTGTAAGTCATCAGTCTGTGGAATATCTCTGTTATTACTTAGCTAATATGAAAATGGTAAAAATATTTATATTTTTATTTAAATTTATTAAGAAATGATCATCATATTTCAATTATACCGGAAAGATGCTGACTCCTCGAGATCATAGCATCCAATTTAAAAAGTAGTTTCCAAAGTTAATCAGCTGTCTTCTTGCTTGTTTATTTTGTTTTTGTCCATGAAGTTCTCTTCGTAACCATTTTTCAACAAAATATCTGTCGTGGTTTCCAAAACTAGGCGACGCTAACATAGAGACTAGTTAGTAGTTTCGAATGAATGAATATAAAATAGCCTTTGAGGCAACGCTGTTGCTCTATTTAAAGTTTACCAAGCAACATGCCTTTTTATCCTGAGTTATGAATTTTTAAAAGAAACTTTCGAAATGGACGGACGTGGTACCGTCAGTTGTCGTGTCTGAAAAGTTTTTTTTTCAAAAGTATTCTCAATCCAACGTATATTCTGTAATTTTTATTAAGCGGAGGGGAAAAAACTTGTTTTATTTTAAAAATAATTAAAAGATCTTGAAAATAATTTTTAAAAAGTAATTCTCACTCATTCACGTGAAACTACAACTATGTACCAATATAACAACATGGTACCATAGAACCGGACAGATGATGGAGCCTGTAGTCTTCTCATATTCTGTTTATTTCTCATGTTGTTCTGACCTGATAAAACTGTTCCTATTATACTGTCCAAGAATATTTGAAAATAAAAATGTTTTTAAGTAAGATAATTTGAATTTCATGCAAGACAGCTACCATCGTATCAATTAAGTAAGTAAAAAGCAACAGTTAAGTAGAGAAACTCAAACACACCAAAGCGAAGAAATGAAAATATTAAATATTTAATTTCCTCGAGTAGAATCGAACCCAACACCAGTCGCAATTACAATCACACACTTGTGCTCTTGAGCTACGACGACGAAAAGCAATTTTAAAGTTAAACCAAAGCAGAACCAACTTAAATATTAAAACTAGAAAAAAACTTATGTAACATGTAAGAAATTAAAGTTAAATCATATTATTTATCAAAGAGGATGTTTTTACTTTATTATCATAAAATAAATTGCATTTTTAATTAAAAATAATTCCTTTTAAAAATGAAATAGTATAGGCGGTAAGGTAGAGGAAACTGTAGTCTCTACTGTCCTGTGAGTAATATTAGCTCATCCACCACATTGGACCATATTTATTTCGAATTATGTACGTGGATACACTTATCGACCGTTTAGACTCGAGAACAGCAAAGCTACTTATAATTTAACTCTAATTATTTCACCGAATTAAATTTGAGTCCGGTCGTGGCGCAGAGGCACAAAGTCTGACTGTAAAATCCACTGGTTGTGGGTTCAATCCCCACTAGAGGAAGTGCAATATTTATTTACATGTATATTTTCATTTCTTCAGTCTGGTGTCGAGGCAAAGCGCGGCGTTGAGTTCCGTCACCAGCACGCAATGTCTCCAGAATTCGGTGGAAAGTGGGGAACGGAGTTTCTTAACACTAGGTTCCGCACTAGGTTCTGCACTAGGTTCACTACCCTGCTGTGTGCGGTATACAGCGTGAAGATATTTTTTTTAATTAAATTTCAAATTTAACACAACTGTGAAGCTTAATCTACTCATTTGGTTCGTATTCTGCTAATCAACTTACTAATTTAAATTACACCAGTACATACCGTACAGGCGTATAGTTATGTATATTACATAAAGAAATGCTGACTCGCGTGAATGTACTTGAAATGAAAACGACTAACGAATTAATTAGTTATAATCAAAATAAACATGTTTTCCTAATTATGAGTCCTTTAACAGTGGTTTTAAGGAAATATAGAATTTTGAAGGCGTAGTTTTACTTTATGTTGTCTCTTAATTAAATGTTAGAAATATTCATTCATTTTATTTTTATTCCAAGAATGCGATATTAATATATTAAGAAAATTCTTTTTAGACAAAGTATTTACTTTGCCCAGGGGCTATAAATAAGCAGTACTGGTTCTCTGCGTATCCAGAAAAAAAAAACAAAATATTATTTACTCAAATAAGTTATTACAAGGACACTTTTTATCGCTCAGTAATATAAATAATGTCATTCTTACAACAAGACTTCTTTTATGGAAAAGACAACCACCTGATAGTAAGTCATCACCGCCGTCCACGACCCCTTGCAACATCAGAAGAGCTACAGATGTTTTGCCTTTGAGATGGAGATAGGCGCGTTTTTTCAAGGTACGTATGCCGTATAGATCTGGAAACACGGCAAGGTAAGCAATTCCATAGTTGCGTGGAGAGTGGAAAGAAGTTCCTACAAAACCACATTGTAATAGAGTGCCTCGTATACAGATGATGTGGATGATATTTGAGTTAATGACGTACTGTGTAGTCAGAAGTTTCATCGATAGGTGTTCCCAGAACACTCCCCGTGATAAATGCGGTAGTGAACGCACAGTGACAAGGTGTGTTAAACCTTTCATCTCTTTGATCTTTGGGTACCTACCCAACGATCGAAAAGCTTTACATTGTATGCGATCAAATGGTTCAAGCTGATACTGAGGTTCACCAGCCCAGAGATAAGAACAGTAGTAAATATAAGACCCCTAGAGAAACTGGGCCCTACCGGCCAATACGTGTTTTTAGCATGAAATATCGTCTCGCTCTGCTAATGACCCCCAGTTTCTTTGAAGCCTTAGCCTTGCTTTCCAGATAATCACCATATAGGTAGTCACTCGAAACGCTAAACTCCAATACGCTGATACTGGGCGTGGCTATAAGAAGTTCTCAAAAACTGGTGACACAACATATCTTAGTGATTAACGCGCAAATTTCACCCCAGAAGGAAGTTCAAGTTACTTTAGTTTCGCTGAAAAGAGCAGAAAAATATTTAGCAGTTAGGTTTTTATTAATATTAACATAATTTTATGCCACTCGTCAAGATTGTTATATTCTATCAAAGAATAAATCAAGATAAAATAAATCATATGAAACTCTTTCAGAACCAGCCGACTGAACAAAGATTAAAGATATTGTTACAATCTCATAATAAATAACATGTTGTAACATATACGGCGACTTCTCCCTAAGATAAGGTCTTAAAGAAAAATGTCACGTTCCTAGCAAGTGAAAACTTAGCTCGCGCTATTTCAGACCAAAATGTTATGATAGATTTATGTAGTACTTTATTCTACTTTGTGGCCTTAGAGTTGTGGAAAAGGTACGGTTTATATAAAAATGATACAATTTCTTAAAACAATAGGTAGTAGTGTTGTGTGGTTACTGTTACCACTCGGAGGTTTTTTTAATATTTAAATAAGTGTTTTTTTTTCTGGTCTGGTCAGGCAGAGAGATTATATATATATGTGCATATGTGTACATATGTGTATATGATATTTACTACATATTTATTTTTAGCTTCATGTTGTATCCCACACATAGCAGGGTAGGAGGAGAGGAACCTAGTGTTAAGACACTCTGTTCTCATAAGACACTTACGTACCCCACTTTCGAGGCTTTGCTTGAGGGACAAAACTCAACGATGTACTTTGCCTCGATACCAGAGCGACAAAATAAAAATATTTAACATTTTATTCCCTGAGTGGAAACCAACAACCGTCCGCGATTACCGTCCCTTATGTCACTGCGCCACGACGGTCTCATAATTTGTTAATTTACCTTTTAAAAAACATATAAAAATTTGATCGTAGCGAGATTTGAACCTTTTGGAAACCGTCCAAGTGCTGTGACTATGAAGCCAATATGTTCTCGGTGATCGGGTTACGTCAAAATTTTTATATGCTTGTTACAACTTGTTTTTTGTTGCTAGCAACTCTGTAGGGAGATTTTTGCAAATTTCCTCTACCCAAATATAATAATTTAAAATTATCATTTGGCAAAAGAGAATGCTATTTATGAAATATTTTTTGCATTTTTCCACATTTGGGGAAGAAAAATGCGTTTTAGAAAACATAATATTACATATTTTTCTTTCTTAAATGTAGTACAGTGGAATGCACTTTAAATATGTAAAAAAATATTTTGTTAACTTGTAAAAAAATATATTTTGTGTAGATGATAGAGGCCAGCCGTGGCGCAGCGGCACAAAGTGTGACTGTAAAACCGACTGGTTGTGGGTTCGTTCCCCACTCGAGGAGATGAAATATTTACTTAAATTTATATTTCCATTTCTTCGCTCTGGTGTCGAGGCAAAGCGACTCTTCCTACCATGCTGTGTGCGGGATACAGCGTGAAGCTGATGATAGACTAAGTATGCTATGTTTTGTGTGTTGGTACAATATTTATATGGTAATAAATATGACAGTTACAACAAAATTTAAACACCTACCCTCATAAGAAGTAAAAGTAATAGAGATACTAAAGATCTGTACACAAAGAAGTAAATTACTTTCATTTTAAGTCAAAATTTTCAATCCTTCCCAAAAAAAAGACAATAGAAACATAAAGTCGTGGAGTTCGCTAGAAACAACTGTTATACAAACAAAAATAATAAATTTTATGTCAAATCACTTAAATAGGAAAACACCAGATTTTCTATTCAATCCATCCCCAATCCATCTCGCGACACGACGTCGAGTGATTCATTGTGTACTTTAAAACTTTGCACCTCTGATAAGGTCTTTCGATTTATTAGAAAGTTTTACCGATACCTGAAAGATAAAGAGTTCATTAAAATATTTAACAAAATGACAAGGGAAATGTTACAACCCTTTCAGGCAAATTTCTGGTTGTTGAGCTTTAGTTCATACTTTCTAAGTATTGTTGCTAATAATTTAAAAAAAACCGTTTTGTAATAATATACTTGCTCTATAATATCTAAGATTTGATTGGAATTTGGTAAAAAATGCCAATTTGATGTGTAGATAGATATTTCTCTCTAATATCTATCTACACATATAATAGATATCTAAATACATGCCTAATATCTAAACATAAATATCTAAATATATAATAGATACTTATTATAGTGTGAAGCTGAAAAAAAAGATTATTGAAACAGAAGAAACAGTGTCGAGGAAAATGATAAAAAGTTAATTTAAAAGCCTTTCGTCTGTTACGAAGAAATACCATGAAAAATGTGATCGGATAAAAGTATTTTGAAAGCCAAACCAAGGAAGAATTCAACTTAGTAAATTATTATGAAGGCTTTCAGAGAAAAAATGTCAATAAGGAAAATTCTGATCATTAATTTTACTCGTATTTGCGGATAGGCTTAGTTTATTTCATCATAATAGACATTTTTGACAGGCTTAAATATAACTATATATATGCTCGTAATATGCGTGGCTTAAATAAAGTAAACGATATAAGAGGCCAGTCGTTGCGCAATGGCATAAAGTGTGACTGCAAAGGCAGCAACTGCAGGTTGTGTCGCGGCAAAGCGCAGCGTTGAGTTGCGCTACTCAACACGCAATATGCGCTACTCAACACGCAATATCCAGAATTCGATGGCTAATGGGGAACGAAGTGTCTAAGAAGTAGATTTTTTCTGCCTATCCTGCTGTGTGCGGGATACAGCGTGACAGTTAAAAAAGTCGGGCTCGCCCACTGATGGTGCCCTACCAAAATTAGAAGTCTCAAACTTTTTCTGAAATTCAAGCTTAGCTTAGATAGAGCCCTTTCATCTGATACTTTACTTGAACTAGGGGTTTTAATGCCAAATTTTGCCCTCATTTAAAATTTATTTATTATATGTATATTTGTATGTATTGTTTTCAGAATTCCTGATTCCTGAACTAACACTACTTGTAGCTGCCAATTTTCATAATCATTCAATAATCATTAATTCTAGATCAACCGGAAGTACCCTATTAATTAATTCCCTTTATAGTGTCGAAACACGAGTTTTTTTGCGATATAAACGGCCAAGTAAATAAATGTAGAAATACGATTTTTTTAAAAAATCACGGGACCGTAGACTTGAGTATATGGTTTGAATTTCAAAATGATATCTTTAAGCGTTCATAAGATAAAGTCTTTTAACAGACAGACAGACGGACTGACGGACAACAAAGTGATCTCATAAGGGTTCCTTTTTCCTTTAAAAGGTATGGAACCCAGATGGCCAGGTGTCTTTGTTTGAATGACTCTTGCTCATGTGGAGACGTTCTTCTTACTTTAACCTCGGTACGAGTTACACTCGGAAGACGTACGAAATTCACTTATACAAGAATTAATTTGACGAATTGTGTTGTTAATGATACTATCTGAGAATATAAATATAAAATTTCATACATTTCTAATCATTAGTTTGCTAGTTATCTTTTATTAACGACAATTAAAAGGACTAACGCGACAATATTGAAGAAAATTGAGCACTGCGTTGTGTTTAAATTCTTTACTAGCAAGGAAAAATAAAAAAAAAGTAAAGTAAAGTGATGGTTGCTGCTTTAAAAAAATTATATACCCTATAGTGTTGATTTGGCACCTAGTGATTATTATTTCTTTCCAGATTTCGTCGATGGTGATGAGCTGAAGGTGGCAACAAGTGTGCATTTTTAGGCAAGAAGGAAAGTTATTTTTTACGGAGAATCAATAAGTTAATGTCACGATATAACGAATGTATTGAGCTTTTGGGGGACTATATTAAAAAATATTTTTGGCTAACACACCTAGACATTACCTAGGCGTGTTTTTTTATACCTATACCGAGAATATATTGAACGCCCCTCGTCTATTGTAGCAGCCATATAAAAGGTTGACTTGGAATAGAAACAAAGAAAAAACAAAGTCTTATTAATCCTAAGGAATTTGATTTCAACATAAGTAAATTTAATCTGTTTTAACATAATAACTGTTTTGTTTTTATCGCCATATCCTGCGCACAACAGGTAACCGAGGTAATCGAGTGTCAAGACACTCCTTTCCCCATTTTCTGCAAAATTCTGGAGGAATTGCGTACTGAGTATTGGAATCCAACATCGCGTTGTGCCTCGACACCAGAGCGAAGAAAATGGGAATGTCAAATATTTCGCATCGCGTTTAGAGTCACACTTTGTGCCCCTGCGCCACAAACGATCATAACTAAACTCAAAATAAGAAGTGATGACCTCACAAAACCGTGATTGGACCCACAACAAATATTCAAATATTTGCTCCGTCCAAAGTCCGTATTCCCAAAATGAATTCCCAATTTTCATAAAAATGATAACAAACTCGTTCGAACTCTACCTACGCTTGGCAAATATGTCGCCCGTAGAGGTTCAGTGAATAAATCAGTTTATATAAGAATTAGTTGTAGAGCGTCATGCGTCAGCGTTGTGGGTTCGATTCCCACTCGAGGAAATTAATTATTATTTATTAGTATTTTGATTTCTTCGCTCTGATACCAAGGCAAAAGCCCGGCATTCGGTGAGTTACTTAACACCGTTACTTAACACCCAACTCCTTGAAAAAAACGGAAAGTGGTGAACGTAGTGTCTTTACACTAGGTTGTTTCCACTACCTACCCTGCTATATGCGGGATATAGCGTGAAGCTGATTTCATTATTTTTTAAATTTTATGATATGCATTAAATTCTAGATGCGAAATAACTAAATATGAATATGCTATAGAACTATAAATTGCTATCCGAGAAGTTGAAATTAATAATATGAGTATTTAGTAATAGTATTTAGTAAGGGTAGGTAGCATAATATAGCAAAGAAAAATATTTTTATTAAGCTTAGTTAAAGATTTGGCTTAAAGTTAATGTGTATTTACGAAGGACTTTTTTCCTCCTGTTGAGTAGGGACACTCACTACCACACTTTGTCATGGTACCAGAGGGATGAAATAAAAATAAATGATTTCCTGGCGTCGGAATCGAACCTACAATTGCCGCTTTTACACTATGCCACTGCACCAAGAGGGTGTAAAATTTCGAACATTTTCAAGTATAATAATATTTCATCGAATTTAAACCAAACATTAGTTTGGTTCCATTCCACACAACCTTCCCACATAAAAATAAATGAACGTTTTCATAATAAAATTAAAAATAAATTCAAATTGCCCCCAACTTCTGCATGTTAATTTAATTAACTGTTATTTTTGTAGCAAAATCCTTCCTAAATCATAATTTAAAATTTTACCAGATTTATTTCCAACAGATAGAATTTTGAGGACAGTCGTGGCGCATCGGTACAAGCGTGTGACTGCAACGCGTCAGGTTGTGGATTCTATTTCCACTCGAGTAAGTGAAAAATTAAAATATTTTCATTTCTCCGCTCTGGTGTCGTTGTCCTCTGGTGGTGGCGTCAGCAAGGCGCGGCGTTGCGTTTTACCACTCGACACGCAATATCTCCAGACAGCGCTGTGTCTTAGGACCCTCTTCTTGCGTAATATCATTTTTTAAGTAAATGTAGAAATACGTTTTTGTAAAAAAATATGCTTGATTGGGGAAATATGAGAATTTCAACTCGATATCTCCAAGCGTTCCTGAGATAAAGGCTCGGACAGACGGACAACAAAGTGATCTTAATAAGTGATCCTTTCCTTCTTAAAAGGTACGGAACCCTAAAAATTAAAAAATTGTGTCTTGTAATTGTAATTAATTACCATTCACAAAAATAAATCAAGAACGACCGAGGAAAATATACATAACAAATCGTATTTCCCCCCACGCTTTCTTTGATTCCGCGTCATTAGGCGCGCCGCGAACAATCCTTTATGATCGCTGTGATCTGTTTGATTACTTTTTAACTTTAAACGTTAGCCTTAATTGTATTTTCGTTCTTTAATAACAGTTTAAAATATAATTAATTACGCTATAGTTGTAGATTCGATTTCCACTCGTGAGAGTGCTAAATATTTAAATGATTTTGACCTTTTTTTTGTAAGCGTTTTAAGTTTTTTCTTGATGGAAATAGTAAGATACACTATTTCCATCAAGAAAAAATTCATGCTAGATTCTCAGCTACTTCGATTTCGTCAAATCGCGCTTTAAATTAAAATAACTAATTCCAGCAAATTGGAATCTATTGTTTATGTAATCTATTTTCTATATGTCTATATCTATACATATTTTCATTTTTTCGCTCTGGTTTCGAGCCACTCACGGAACGCCTTCAGAATACGGCGGAAAGTGGGGAATGGAGTGTGTTAGCACTAGGTTCCCTCTGCCTACCCTACTCTGTGCGGGATACGGCGTGAAGCTAATAACTAAAAAAAAAACGAAAAATATTACCTTTACAACCAGATCTCCTAAGAAGTCGTATTCGTTCATTCCATCATTGAAAGGGATGAAAATATTATGAAAGATTACTTTAAGAAACTCGCACTCGGAAACACCTTAATTACTCCATTTTATTTACTGAATGAGTTTGACCATTTTCTGAAGTAGGAACATCTATAAATCCATTTGAAAAGTTTGAATTAATTATATGAAGATTGTTATTTGCGTTATTGATCTCTTTAAATTTTTATACAAATATACCTAACAAAATATTAAACAAAAAATATATTAAAGTAGTCTCAAGTTTTATTGGAACTTTTTAGTAAATTTAACTAAGATAAGATAAGATTAATAATAATAATAATAAGCAGGTAAATAGAATTTTTAACTATTATATTACCAATGTTTATAATAATACATTTTAACCTCCCCCCAATAAACTAAAAAAACTGTCCAACAAAAAAATACTTTATTTCCTTACGAGAGTAAGGTCATATAAAGTAATAAATGTTATATATATCATGCTATTTATGGCATACACAACTTTACGCACAAACATACATATTGTAAAGGTAAATAACAGGTATATATATATACGTGCCCAAAACACTTAGAGTTAACTTAACACCTATTTTACCGGTAGGTTAATATAATTTGCTAAAACGGATGTTCCTGTCACCGCCATCGTTTCAAACGTGTAATTATATAAAATTGCATCAATAATGCTTCCATTCCTTGTAATTAAACATTATTTAGTTAATTCGTGTATAAAATTTAAATAAGGATGTACCATATTAGCGTTAATTATTGTAAATGTCAAAGAGTTTATAATTATTTTTTTATGTTATAAAATTGGAAATATTTATAATGCACAAAAAAAATGTACCGCACATATAACAGGGTTGGTAGTCATAAGACGCACCATCCAATTTTCGGTATATTCATATATTTTTTATATTGCGCTGTGCTTTTACCTGCGTTCCCCATATTCAAACAAAAATAATATTATATGAAAGTATTATTTTCAAAATTAATTATTATTAATAAATTGAAGCTATGGCTAAAACATAATTATGTAGACAAAAATGTTAAGGCACAACTTTATTATTTAGTTAATTCAAAGGATATTATTTTTTTATAGAAAATTGCATAGATTTTATTTTAGCTTTAAACTATACCCCCATTGGAAGGTAGAGGGAGCCTAGTGTTAAGACACTCCTCTTTCCACTTTCCACTTTCTGTAGGTGTAGGTGTTACATGTTGAGTGGGGGAGCTCAACGCCGCGCTTTTTGCCTTGACACCAGAGCGAAGAAATAAAACATTTCATTTCTTTGAGTGGAGATCAAAAGGGTAAAACGGGGTCCTACGGGGTATTACTAAGATTCCGCTGTCCGTGCTGTCACCAGACTGAATCTCATGAACTGTGATAGACTCTTAATTTTTTTACAGATGGTGTACTTCTGCTGCTGGTTTAACAATAAACAGTTTACAACAACCTGACTAATATAAATATTTAAGATATGGGAGCCATACAAGAAAAGTAATTTTATTGGTTCTTTTTATATATAATGGTAAACGGAACCCTTTATGCACGATACCGACTCGCACTTATTCATTTATTTTCATATACATTTTGTATTTAAAAACACATAAAAAATATATTTCACTTCAAGTATTTATATTTCGAGTTTGTAGACGTTCGTTGCCAAAAGATTATATAGATTAGTTGGTTAATGGACCATTCGAAACAAGAATTAACTCTTGATGTTGAAATTGTATCAGTATTTAGAACGCTTAATTGTACGCACTTCAGAATATTGTGGTTAAATTGAAGTTTGATCGAGTTGAAAAGTTTTAACAATATTATTTTACAGCTTTTGTGTTAATAAAAAAGTAATATAAGAAAAGGGTTTTTTTTTGCATTAATCTCGAGATCGCATAGAGGTATGGAGCTGCAGTTAATATCAAGGTTCTCTTGGAGAAAAGAAAATCAAGCTTCTAAGCTAACGCAATGAAGTATTAATCAATACGCTTATTTTGTACGAAGTAACAATTTACAATACAAATTTTAAAAATTCCGAAAAGTGAAAATTTGTAGGTATTTCATAGAAAAAAATCTTTACAAACTTATATTTGTAGTTCATTACATATAAAATCAGTGCATATGTCCACTAATTTAAGTTTGTTAACTTTATTAGCTGCATAATCATAACTTATAAAGTAGGATTTCCCGTAGACCTACAATTATGAAAATTGCCAAGAAGTGAGAACTTGCAGTGCAAATTAAGAAAAAAAACTTAAATTAAAAAAAATAAATTAGCTTCACGCTATATCCCGCACACAGCAGGGTAGGCAGAGGGAACCTAGTGTTAAGACACTTCGTTCCCCACTTTCTGCCGAATTCTGGAGGCATTGCGTGTTGAGTGGCAGAACTCAACGCCGCGCTTAACGCGTCACCAGAGCGAAGAAATGGAAATATAAATTTAAGTAAATATTTCATCTCCTCGAGTGGGGATCGAACCCACAACCAGTCGGTTTTGCAATCACACCCCGTGCCGCTGCGCCACGACCGGCCTCAAAAAAAACTTATTTGTAGTTAATTTCATGCAAAATGAACGCTAAGTTTGTCAACTTTCATTAGCTGTACTTCCTATTAACCTACAATCCTGAAATTGGTACAAAAGCTTCGGTGGGCGATTCCGACTCGCACTTAACCGGTTATTTTTAGATTTTGACGGTTGCCCTGAGAATTCAAACTATTGTGTAATTTTTACACTGCTTCTTTATAAAAAAATAAACAATTATAATTTTGAGATTGTCCAGAGCTCGTTCGAGAGAGATCTTTGAAAAAAAAAACAAGACAACTGTATATAAATTGTAATTACTATAGCTACTTTACTTAATACAAAAAAATAATATTAAAGTACTACTCAACACGCAATGCCTTCAGAATTCGGCAGAAAGTGGGGAACGGAGTGTCTTAACACTAGGTTCCCTGCTGTGTGCGGGATATAGCGTGAAGCTGATTTAATTTAGAATTTTAAATATTAAAATAAAATATTCTATCCTAAAGTAAAGGTACTGGTACTTTTAATATTACTACACACAGAACAGCTACAAGGAAACCGGAGATGTTTATGTGGCCCCATAACACGAAAACGATGTACAGAAGTAACTCGACGATAATCGCTCACTATCAAATAAAGGAGGTCATTCGTAGACAAAGCTACTACTGGCTAGATTATACGAGGCATTATTTTGTTCACAGTATAACGTTTCAGTAATTAATTTTGTATAAAGATATGTGATATTATTTGAGATTCACAAAGATTTTTTTTGAGACTGCTATAGAATAAAAATCCTTTTATAAAGTAATATTTTGAGGCCATCGTGTTAAGTGGCTCAGAGCAATGAAATATTTTTATTTCTTAATTCTGGTAACAAGACTAAGCGCGGCGTTGAGTTTCGCACTAATTACGCAATGTCTTAAAAATTAGGAGGAAATTAAAAAATATAGTGACAGAGTGAAGCTAAATAATTTTTCATAAAAAAAACCGACTTCGACCGGGTACCATAATCAGAACCTAACCAAAATTCCTCAAACTGTCCTTGAAGTGCATCCTTTCCAATTAAAAAAGAATCATTGAAATCGAATAATGACGAACCACGTGTCCGTGATGTAATTAATGTATTAATGCAAATTTAAGACCTATGTGATTTTCTCATAACATTGTCAGAAATGGACCAAATTAAAATAAAAAAGCATAATCAAAATCGGTTCACTGTGTCAAATTGTTAACCTCTAAATCCTCCTTTTCGTCCTTCCTTCCCTCTAATCCTCCTTTTACAGAAATCAGAAAGCATATAATAGACACATAACTATTAACCCTTTAAAGTGAGATCATTATGTCGTTATTCACTTTTTTCGACCAAAAAGCCCCTAATATAAGGTATAATATTTAGGTAATATATTTGTTTTAAATTATATGTTTAAACATACTGGTTAAAATGAACATATTGCGACACAGTTTCATACTAATGTAGTTATTATCGTCTTAAACTGTTTTTGTTATGCACAGATTTTTTTAAATAAATAAATATTAAAATATATTAAAATATTAAAAATATATACCTACTCTATTAATCATAGAATCCAATTACCCTGGCATGGCATGTCCCGATTACGTCACGGTGACAGCTTGTCATATTACCTTCTTTTTATTATGTAACGATCTTAGGTAAACAAGTCTAAATGATTTTTCTATTTATAAATCCGTATCAAATATTGAAAAACAGAAAAAACATATTTTTTTTCATAATAAGTTTCAAATTTCAATCAGTTTTAAGTTAAATCCAATTTACTTATTCCAGAATTCACCAATTATTTGTTTGACAAGTTTTTAGTTACTCAATTTCTGACAAATATTTACAATTCATTTTCCAATTTAACCAAGTCCATCGTGAGAGCGGCAGATTTCAGGTTAAATAATTATTTTTTTTAATTATTTGTTATTTAACTTGATGTCTATATTAATATACTTACTACTTATACATATTTTATCAGTATAATATATATCTACTTATATCTACATATTTTGCTTGTCAAATTATACAATTTGACTTTTGATAGTGACGTTGATTTTTGATAGCTTGTTCGATAACGGAACCGAACGCCGCACCCTAAACGTTGTTAATGCCATTAAAGAAAACTATGTAACTTCACTTTTCTCAATCTAATAAAAAATATATATTGTTAGAAATCGGAAGCGGTTATAGTTTAAAAAAAAAACACGATAAAGACACACATCATCCATATGTTTCTAAACTATTTGGAAAGGGATACTACGTAATTGCAATAAGTGACATGTAATATAGTGACATCACCTAATAACAATACTTCACACTAGTTTCCTTTCAATAGGGGCCGTTGCCGACAAGCAATAGCCCCCGATTGACACAATTCCACTGCTTCTATCATCTTTTTCACCTAAATCTACCCTCTTTTACACGAGTAGGTACGCTATCAATATTTTTAATTTTACTTTGTATTCTGCATATAGCGGGTTAGGTGATAAGACACTAGATTCCCTCAGGTCTTGTATCTTAAAACTGTTTTCTTAAATCTTAAAACAGACCCATTTTCCGCTGGGTGACGGAACTCAATATCGAAATTAAGGTACAGCTACATACATATTTTGTAAATTACTAATATTTTTACAAAACCAGTTGCACCATTGTGAAGATATGAAATTGTTTTATACTAATAATATTTGGAACGTCACACCAGACCTCGGCAAAATTAACCCAAAATCTAATTATTTAAATAACATTTTTTTTTTCAAAATATTTTAAGGCCAGTCGTGGTGTAGAAGCTGACTGTCAACGTGACTGGTTGTGGGTTCGATCCCCACTCGAGGAAATTATATATTTATTTAAAATCAAAATTTTCGTTTCTCCGCTCTGGTGTCTTGACAAAGCGCTGCGTTGAGTTCCGTCACTTAACACTTAATGTCTCCAGATTTCGGCGGAAAATAGGGAATGGAGCGTCTTAACACTAGGTTCTCTCTGCCTACGTTGTTGTATACGGGATACAGCGTGAAGCTGAAAAAAAATATATGGAATTCAAAAATATTTTAGATCGTGTAAATTGCTACCTACCTACCCGTTTTTGTTCTTTTGCATGATAAGATTTTACTTGAAAATGTAAAAATTTCCTTACCGGTCAAAAGTGTACCGGTCAAAAGTCCATGGTAAGTGGCAGAACTCAACGCCGCGTTTTGCCTCGAAACCAGAGCGAAGAAATAGAAATATATATTTCATTTTCTTGAGAGCGAATCGAACCCGCTGGTGCGGTGGTGCGCACGCTATTGACACTATCCCACGAGTGACCTCTATATGCCTAGTCACTTGTGGAGTACATGAAATAAAATCTTCCAATGTATAAAATTTGTAGTAATACATATATATATATATATATATATATATATATATATATATATATATATATATATATATATATATATATATATATATATATATATATATATGTGTGTGTGTGTGTGTGTTTTTCTGTAATAGTATAGCTTTGAACGTCAAAGTCATCAGTATAATTGTATTATATAACAATTATCTTACTCTGATTGTCATATAATTATATCTAATTTTAAAATTATGAACTATCTAGTGAGATTAATAAAAGTAAACCAGCTTTGGCATATCTCATTCTTTTCAGCCTTTGATAACAAATTAATATGATGTGTGAAAGTAATAAAAGAAATATATAAAAAAGAAGAAAGAAATATATAAATTATACATACATAGCTAAAAGTATGTAGGTCAGAACTGTCTGTGTGTATTTCCTTTGGGTATACAGGATTGTTACCGTCCAATCTTTTTTCTCATTATAATCTTTTGAGGCAATCATAGCGCAGATAGTAAGTCTCTGACTGACTGACGGGAACATTTATTGTGGAATCGATTCTCCCTTGTGGACACTTGGACAGTGAACAATCTGTATTTAATATATTGTTCTGCCCTCGAGCATTCGAGCTTTGTTGTTGAAGTCAATATAGTAACTTAATATAATAAATATGTGATAGGTCTGATATAATGATCTATTTCATAAAAGGAAGGAGGAGAGAGGAGAAGGAAGGAAAAGAATTTTATATTTATCATTATAAATTAAATTATATATTATTAAAAATGATAAATATACGAAATATATAAATATTCTTAATAAGTTATACACTTACACTTGTTGTTTATACACTTGATAATAATAAAAATATATCAAGTTAGTAATTTGATTTGACTAAAACTGTAAATGTTCAAGTTAATTAAAGACAAATATGACAATAACAAAGTTTTTATAAAGATAATAAAGTCTATTAAATAACTTCAAAGGAAAAAAAAATTGGTTTATTAACTTTAAAAAAGTTTGATAAACTGTAGGTAATCAGACATGAAATTGAATAAATAGCTTCCTTTCTACTTCTCATATTACTTCTAAAAGTATTGTATAGCAAATGATCTCAGCTTCCAAGATCAATAGTTCCAATAATTAAAGACTAATAAATTTAAAGTTTTCTATTAGCTTCAATATTGAAAACGAATACTTTCTTCGGCCTTTTTTTCTGTTACATAAAAATATCTGTAGATATAATACCATTTTAAAACACTTTTTAAAGTGATAAATAAGTATATCTATAGATAAATAAGTAAATTATGTATAAATATTAATGTATTTTCACTAATTCTTGGCTACATGAACATTTACTAAGCTATATTTAATTACTAACAGTAACTTATAATTTTGGTCGTACAGGAAAACTTAGTTAAAGTTAACTGAAGGGAATTCGATTAGGTTAACTATCCCCATCTATAGTAGTTTAGTGAACTTACTTACATTCCCACAAGTTTGTAATCTATTGTTTGAAATACACTCGAATGAAGTTGAAACGTAAAACTTTTATTAAATATTTAATTATGAATAAAATTTAAAGTTAAGTTCTAATATAGTTATAGTAAAATTAATTATAGTTTCGATTATGAAACAAGATGGCGCTGGTTAAGATTAATCAGAAATTATGAATAAACGCATATTTTTTTTTACTTTTTTTAAGAAAAATGTTTGACGACTTGATATATAAAGTGTATACATAGATACTAATTAAAAAAAATAAGTTAATTTTTGTGTTTTATATTCTTTTTTGACTATTTTTTTATTATTTAGTATTAATATTCCCCATATCCAGTCTTTTACTGGTTAATTATGATCATATTAACTATTTACATTATCTTTGTATCTTACTAGCGGCCCAGTGCGACCACGCCCGCTTGAAATATACGAATGTTTATTCAAATGTATTCAAGAAAAAATTGACAATCGCGAGTTGGTTTCCCACAAAGAGTACTGTACCAATTTCAGGATTGTGATAGGCAAATACCTTAAACATTTTGGAGGAGGAGGGGAGACCTCGATAGACTTTCGAAACACAGTATCAAAGATACTGGAAGAAGGTCACGTAAAAAGCATGAAGACCCGGAGGACATGCATAAAGATGTTAATGACAGTGGACGAGGCGAAAGAGGTATATATAAAAACCGTAGCGTTTGGCGCTCTGTTCTCTCTCACTACCCCGCTAGGGATAAAACGTGAAGTTAAGTTAAGTGTTTTAAAAATTGATTTCATTATAGTATTTCAAAATTGAATAATCATTTCTTTCAATTTTAGAAAAAAAAAGCAGCTCAATTGACAATCTGGAAGCAGAGATAAACGAGAAAAATAGCTTAAGATCCTTAATCGATATAAATAGTCAATTCTCGTAGGTACTACGAAAATAAAATATTATTTATTGTTGATTTTAATTAAGTCTAAGTATTTAAACGCACTTATAAGTGCATATAATTACAGTATAACAAAAGAAAATATTAATTAATTAGTGAAAAAACGAAAAGAAATCCATTTGAATCGATTAAAATCAATTGTATTTTAAATGACAGATGAGACAGGTGATTGACATTTGACACCTTGTCTAATGATTTTTGCTTCACTCGTTTCGATGCGTTTTAAGTAAACTTTCTCTTTTGTTTGATATTTTCAACAAATGTTGCTTGTTTTCGCGGTTTTTTTTCAGTAATCGTCTACTTTATAGAGGTTGATTTTATAGAAATTATACTGTGAACTTAATTTCATTTTTACCAAATCTCTACACAAATGACAAAATGTTTAATGAGGAAATGATGTACCTGATGTATCTATTAAATCGTACCATTTTTATCTCTTTATAATTCTGGGCCCAAAAATGAATGCAATCGTTTCTATCTCCTTCTTTAACTTTGTATAAATATTTCTTGTTTGAACATTATTTATATTATATATAAGCTTTCAAAGAAATAGTTGTAAGTTTTTTCTATTTATATACCATTTTTTTTTACTTTGTTTTTTCTTTTAATAATACAATTAAACAATAAAAGAGAATCATTTTTAACTTACAAAGTTTCAAATATTTTTATATACAATACCTGAACATGAAAATGTTCGAGTAATACTGAATCGAAATTTATGATCGTGGCACTTCTCTAACTGTCAATCAGTGACAGCTGTCTAACTTGCACTGACAGTTGAGATATACTCTATCTGTTGAATAAACACTTAATTTTCGAAAATCATTAAATATATCAAATTTAAAAATAGTGGGAAAATGTCGGTGGAAAGTTCGCCGATTAAATCTTCAAGATCATTAAATAAAGTTGATAGTGTCGACGACTTCGAAAACCAAGTATTAAAACGTTTCTTGTTTTCTCACCGCCTACTTTTGTTTTAACATTATCATAATATTGTGTTTTTTGTATTTTAGGATACATTATTAAAGCATGTCGATATATCAATTGTGGAGTCTGAAAAGCGCGCTAACGGTACTTTGCATGTACGCGATCACTACACCGTGTATCTAATTGATCTCAAGTAAGACCTCTTTCCATAATAATTATACCCTCAATTTAAGATATTAACACTTTCTCCATTTTAAAGTATACTTATAACGCATGAATTACTAAATTATCATATGTGTTTTAATAAACAAACATTTTGCCTATACATGAAAAGGAGTTTTGACCTACATATTTGGATTTTTATGTTTACAAATAAATAAATGTAAACGACATGACTATGCATATCTATGAGACAAAGCAATTGTTATCTTTCAAAACATTATCTTGTATTTTTTCTAATTTATATATTGAAAAAAAATCCTTGTATTTGTATTGTATTAACACTAATAATTTTATATATAAATTTCAGAGTAACAGATCCAGAATATAAAATAGTTCAGTCAAAAATAAGCACTATATGGAGAAGGTACACAGAATTTGAACAAATACATGATTATATGCAAGTTACATATCCACATGTTGTTATACCACCACTGCCTGAAAAAAGGGTAAGTAAAACTATGGATTTTTTAAATTTAAAAAACAACCTTTACTCTTTTCACTTCACTTTCAATACAATTTCAACTTAAAATAATTCGAAATGTACCTATTGTATCACTTCACGCTTTTACATATGTATAAGTATAAAAATTACAATGAGGCTGTCTAGATACTATAATTAATTTTGTTGATAATTAGTTGGTAAGACTTATACCAATAATTAACAATGTTTTAATTTCCACATAAGAGAATAGAATTTTCATTTCCATGCTCTAATAAGAAGAAAAAATGTGAGAAAGATTGTTAGAAATGCCATGAGTTTCGCTACTCAACAGAGAACAGAGTATCTTAACACTATTTTTTTCGCTTTCCTAATTACATTGAGACTGATTACTTTCAATCAACAATGAATTGATAAGATTTATAACGAATTCAACTAAAACTTGTTAGTCATTCTTAATGTAGTTTATTTATCAGATATTACACATTTACTTTGTAGCTTTATGAGTACTTAAAATATGTAAATTGTATAAATTCTTAACTTTATTTTGCAATCTTAGATTTTTTTTATCTACCTAATAAGTAGTATTAGATGATACTGTACTAACTTAAGCATGAAAATACATAGAACATTTTTATGGCTTTCCCTAGAATTAGTATTAAACAGAACTAATATCTATTTAGCTACTTTGTAGATATAGTATAAGATATATGGAATATTTGGGAGAGTCCAGACACATAATATTGTCTGATTTACTTATATATTGTTCTAGAAACTAAAGGAGCAAACAAAATATTTGGTTTTGACTACATTTTCTCTGCTTATCCTATGCTATGGGGGGAAAATGTGAAGCTAAATCTATACTAGTAATCTATGAATTTGAAAATGTTTTTTCTGCTAATCAAAACAGTGGTTACATTGAAGTAAAGCTATAAAACTTAGACCCACTAGATATGCCATATAAAATCTGCACAATATCCATATGTAAAAGAACACTTCAAGTGATAATATGCATTTATATGGTATAAACTTACATCTATCTTATCAATTATCTTTAGTAGTAGCGGATTTTATATAAAACTTCCTACAGAGATGCTGACATCATAAATAAGTTGTAACAAGTGTATAACAATTTCGATGTACCATGATTATATGTGAGGCCAGTCGTGGCTCAGTGGCACGAGGTGTGACTGTAAAACCGACTGGTTGTGGGTTCAATCCCCACTCGAGAAGATAAAATATTTACTTAAATTAATGTTTCTATTTCTTCGCTCTGGTGTCGAGGCTAAGCGCGGCATTGAGTTCTGCCATTCAACACACAATGCCTCCAGAATTCGGCATAAAGTGTGGAACGATGTGTCTTAACACTAGGTTCCCTCTGTCTACCCTGCTGTGTGTGGGATACAGCATGAAGCTGAAGTTTGATTATATATATATATTTGGTATGGCTGAGTGGTGGTGGTGTTTCCAACAGGTACAAATTCCAATTCCATTATGTCCAAATTTTATGTTCTCTAAAATATATTTTATTAGGTATTGTACGCTTGGCGTAAATCTGACACGACGGACCCTGAATTCATAGAGAGAAGGCGGGCTGGACTCGAAAATTTCTTACTAAGAGTAGCTTCACATCCTAGATTGTGTTTCGACGATCAGTTCATTAATTTCCTTCAACAAGAACACGGATGGAGGGAAACTATTACAGATAGTGGTGAGTTTATTTTTTATTTTGTAAATATATAAACAAAGTGAGGCCGTCGTGGCGCAGGGGCACAAGCGTCTGACCGTAACGCAACTGTTATTATGTTCAAATTCAAAATATTCTTAATTCAAATAGACTATTGTAAGCACTTTTGAATTGTCTAATTAACATTATATAAAAATGTACCACTGGTTCAGAAGTCAGTTCTGCAGAGAAAAACTGGCAAGAAGCTCAACAGTTGCTCTTATTAATGTCAATGGTATAATTTATTTATTACATTAACTGGCAGCTATCCTGCATGACATTCAATAGACATTAAGTCCATACATCTTTATCCTGTTAATATTCTTGAATAATGTTTCCACTTCAACTTCAACAAGAAACGATTCAACTTTACTTGTTTGCATTCAACATTAGATTGTTAATATGAAATCAACGAAAAATATGCGATAATGCACTATTCACTTCATCATAGTTTATTTTGTTCCTGTTCACCTTAAATATTAAAGAGGTATCATCTGCGAAAATTACAATATCACATAGGTTCTTCAAGTTAAAAGGCAGATCGTTAATATAAAGAAGAAATAAAAGGGGAATAGATCCTTGTGGAATGCCCATCCTTAGAGGAGAATGATGAATTTATATATTATTTATACTAACCTTCTGGATTCTTTGATTTGGTTGTGGGTTCGATCCCCACTCTAGGGAATGAATTATTATTTCTTACTATTTTCATTTCTTCGTTCTGGCACCAAGGCAAAAGCACGGCGTTGAGTTTCGCCACGCAACACGCAATGCCTCAAAAATTTGGCGGAAAAACGTGGGGAACAGAGTGTTTTAACACTAGGTTCCATCTGCTGTTTGCGGGACACAACATGAATTTTTATTAATGTAATTATTTAATACAAAATATTACCATTCTGAGTGTAGAAAGAGTGACATCTCTATATAAACTATAATAACCATGGCAAATATAATAAAAAAGCTAAAAAAACAAAAAGATCTAAAAGAGAAGTAAATGTACAATTATATACTTTTGTATAACTTGTATAGATACCATTTTTTCATAAGCTTATTTTTTTACATTATTGATATTGTTTGTTTCTCTAAAGTAAACTTCAGAAAGTCAGCTTTACGCTGTATCCTGCTCGAGGCAGGGTAGGCAGAGGGAACCTAGTGTTAAGACACTCCGGTCCCCACTTACCGCCGAATTTTATAGGCAATGCGTGTTGAATGGTGGAACCTAACTCCGCCGATATTTGTTCTTACCCATTTTAAGAATCATCCAATTATGTATTTGTATAAATAAAAAAAAACATTTTACAGGTTATCTTTTACACGCGGAAAATAAACTGAAATCATTCTCAGTTTCGATCAGACTTAAGAAACCCGATCCTGAAATAGATGGCGTCAAGAACTATGGGAGGCTACTTGAAACTAATATAGGCAATTTTCTTTATACCAGGTATTATTTGTACTGTATTTAGTTTCATTATATTTATTTTAACTTCACGTTGTATCCCATACATAGCAACGTAGACAGAGGGAACCTGGGAACCTAATGTTAAGATACTCTGTTACCCAATTGCCGCAGAGTACCGCGCTTTGTCTTGTTACCAGGGCGAGGATATGCAACTATTCAATAATACATTACTCCGAAAATGGAACCCACAACCGTCGCAGTTTACAGTCACACGCTTGTGCCACTGCGCCACGACGGCACTTTACTATTTTAATTAATTTATTATCGTTGTTTTAATTAGGTTCAAGTGTTATACCACTATCAGTAAAATGTATGAAACAAATATATTTTTACTGATAAACCATATGTATTTTTTGATAATTATTAAATTTGTTGAAAATAGTTTTGTTGAAAAATCTAATAGCCTAGAATCTACGAAATCAAAAAAAAATCTATGAAATTACTTAGAAGAATATATTTAATCATTTATTTATAATAATGACTGATGAAATGGAAAAGTGAGTGGTAAGAGAAGTAGGGTAAAGTAGGCGTAGGACCTTCAAAAACACAATATTAAAGAAATTGGAGAAAGGTCACGTAAAAAGCATGAGGACCCCCGAAGGGCATGTATGAAGAGAGTTGATAACAGTGGACGAGGCGAAAGAGGTATGTAGAGACCGTAGCGTCTGGCGCTACGTTCTCTCTGACTACCCCGCTAGGGATAAAGCGTGAAGTTAATGATTGATGAATATATTTAGATACAACATATAGTAATATGTATTTATAATGTTGTATATTTAGGAATCGAACCCTTAACAACTATTGTATATGTTTTTTTTTATTTTAGGTCAAAAATAATAGAAAAAAATTACGCTCTTTGCAAATTACACGCCAACTATGGAAAGTTATTCAGTGAGTGGAGCGTCATTGAGAAAGAGATGGGCGATGGATTGCAGAAGGCAGGCCATTATTTTGGTAAGATTTAATAAATCTTTTGAATTTACTACATTATATGCTTTTTATTTGTATTATATAAATTAAATTGATGAAAGAGAAATTATATTATGTACTATACTAAATATTGAAGGAAACGCACGTTCTAAATGTAGACTTTTTTGAATAATATGCAGTGGTAGTATCTGAAATGAAGGAATGAATTATATTTTCATTTACTTGCTCTGGTAACAAGGCAAAAAGCGACGTTTAATTACGTAATTCAGAGGAAAATAGGGAACGGAGTGTCTTAGCACTAGGTTCCCTGTCTATCCTGCTATATCAACAAAGTCTGAAATTGTATATTTACTGCATAGTTTCAATTGGGTGCTGTTCCTTTAAAAAAAAAAATATCTATTTTATAGATTCAATAGCAGACTCCATAGAATCAGTAGCGGAAGACGAGGAGCAGTTAGCAGACCAACTGAAAGAGTACCTGTTCTACGCTGAAGCGCTGCAACATTTGTGCGCAAACCACGAAGCTTTGCAATGGGCGCTGGAGACAGCGCATGAAGCGCTCAATAGCCGGTACTTTGTTTTTTTGTAAATGGTATTACTGTTGAAGTTATTTGACTGTTGTGATATTTTCTTAATGCAAACGTTGGGTATGAGTTTAAATCCTTACAAGGGGGATTTTTTTTCAGCTTTACGTTGTATCTAATAATCTAGTGTTAAGACACTTCACTTTCCATCGAATTATGTAGGCATGGCGTGTCGAGTGGCAGAACTCAACGCCGCGCTTTGGTCTCGGTACGAAAACTATAAAAATAAAAATAGTAAATATTTGATTTCCATGAGTGAGGATCGAACCCATAACCTGTTGCCTTTATAGTCACACAGCCCCTGTGTCACGACTGGATATTTATATGATTATAAATAATTTTTAAGTACAATTTTTAAGTAAAATGTGAGTAAATGTGTATGTGTGGGAAATTTGTTAGGCTATCGATTTTAAGGAGAACATTACTGTTTACAATCAAATTAGTATGTTTTGAGGGCGGTTTTTTTAAATTTTAAAATTGGTTTAAGTATCAAGAAATATTTTATTGTTATATATTTGTGTTTGTTGTTGTTCGTACTAAAAGTATACAATAAAATGTATATTTGTGAAAATGTGCCTGTTTACAGAGATATATAAACATCTATAAAGCTATATTTAAATTTATTTTTCTCAAATAACTACTTTCTACCATTTATCAAATTAGTTAGTCATTTTACATTAATATATCAACCAAGTAAAGTAACTCAAAATACATAAATTACAGAATAGCAGAAAGAAATCGTGCTGCAGCTGGAAAATCGGGTATCATGTCGAGAATATTCGGCACTACTGACCCAGATATAGTAAGAGACCAAAGCACTCGTCTATTAGACTCCAAAATACAAGCGGACAAAGAAGCCATTGAGAAAGCTAGAAGTGATTTGGAGTGAGTATTCAAAAATAAATAAATCAGCTTCACGCTGTATCCCGCTCACAGCCCGGTACGCAAAGGGAACCTAATGTTAAGACTCTCCTTTCCCCACTTTCCGCGATTTTTTTTGAGGTATAGCATGTTGAATGGCGGAACTCAATGCCGGGCTTTTGCTTTAGTGCCAGAGCGAAGAAATATTTTTTTTAATAAATAATGATTTATTTTCTCGAGTGGCGATCGAACCCACAACAATCGCGTTACAGTCACACCTTTGTGCCCCTGCGCCACGATAATACGACAGGGCAAAGCTATAGTTTAAAGCTATTTATATGTTTTATTTTTTTTTCTTTCAGAGACTTCACAAAAAAGGCTACAGTTGAAATAGAGCAGTTTCAAAAGCAAAAAGACAAAGATCTACACGAGTCGCTTGTAGCATTTATCACTTTGCAAGTTAAAGCTGCGAAAAAGGTTTTCTTAAGTATTTATTATTATTATTATTCTTTTTTGTAGCTTCATCTGTGTCCCGTACATAGCAAGGTTGGCAGAGGTGCCTAGTATTAAGATACTTTGCCTCCCATTAAGACCCCATTTTCTGCCGAAATCTTGAGCTATTGCGTGTTGACTGGCGGAACTCATCGCCGCGCCTCATTAACAGATCGAAAAAATGAAAATATAAAATATTTTATTACTCGAGTGGGGATCGAACCCACAACGGCGTTACAGTCACACCCTCGTGGCCCTGCCCCACGACGGCCTCAATCCATCAGTCGTGACCTATAAAATATTTATTCTTTTTATTTTTTCATCTTTTATCTTATGGCTCCGTGAATAGGCTAGTCATGGCACAGGGACAGATTGTGGACTCGATACTTACTCGAGGAATTGAAATATTTGATATTTTAATTTCTTCACCCTGGTGTTGAATTCTGCCACTCAACACGCTTTGCCTCCAGAATTCGCCTCCCTTTGCCTACCCCGCGGCATGAAACAGAAACTGTCTCCTTAATCCAAATATTTTTTTTTCAGAATCTTCAAGCGTGGACGCAAATAAAAGAGTGTATTCAAAACATGCCATAGGCGAAGACCAAAATTATTATAATAATATACCTATTAATAATATTAATATACAGTTTTATATCACTTAATAGTTACGTGAGTGTTTACACTTTTGTTATTATATTATATTATTATCGATCTCCATTATTGTTAGTATTGATAACTTGTAACATATTATTATTATTTTCCATATATTTATTTATTTAATTTTTTATGTTTTATGTTTATTAAACTAACACTGTATCCCGCACATAGCAAGGTAGGCAGAGGGAACCTGTTAACTTAGTGTTACGACACTCCGTTCTAAACATTTCGCCGAATTCTTAAGGCATTGCATTTTGAGTTGCGGAACTCAACGACGCGCTTTGCCTCATTACAAAAACGAAGTAATGAAAATATTTCTTTATTTATATTATTTAGGAATCGAATCCCCAACCGTCGCGCTTACAATTGCACGCTTGTGCCTCTAAACCACGACGGACTCCATTATTTTGATACATTTCAAAATGTGTGTGTGTGATGGAATGTGATGGTTGTAGGTTTAAATCCTTTGATTTTCAAATAAAATGTATAATGTAGTAGTTTTATCGGAAGTCAATCTTATTATAAATGTGATTTTTTTTTACAATGTATGTTTGTTCCACTTTCATGAAAAAATTACTGAACGAAATTGGAAAAAACTACTATAAACGTATTATTTGGCTTGTTGGTTGGTGTAATTAAATAAAACAAAAAATATGTGATATATATATTTATTTATAAAATGGGTGGAGATAGTTTTTTTTTACTTTAAAATTATGTTTTGTCATAAAAATTACTCCTAATATGAACATTATTATATATACATTGAAACTTTTACCATTGTACCAAAGTGTTTTTTTTTATTTTTGAGAGTAAATATTTATATTAGTTATCAATATTAATAGTAATTATATTAAGATTTAATATTAAAAAACCAAAATCTATTTTCGCTTGTGTAATTTCGAAGACGTAATACTTGCTTTACCGCACAGATGGCGCTAGTTTGTGTATCAAATGTATTTATATTTTTTTTTTAATTCACGCTATAACCCGTACATAGCTGAATAGGCATAAGGAACGTGAAGTTAAGTCAGAACATTTCCCGTTGAGACACTTCCGTTTTCCACTTTCATCTAAATTGAGCAGTCATTGTGTTTTGTTCAAGTGGCGGAACTTAACTACGCGCTTTGCCTCGTTACTAGAGTGAGAAAATGTATATATATTAAATATTTTATTCCCCCTAGTGGTAGTTTATATCAATAATTTTGTTAAATATTTCGGCATATTATGTGGATGACTAATAGTAATTGTAATTTTATTTCAAATTATGATAATTACTACTACTACTGTTTTTTTTTCAAAAATGATACTATAGTAAGCTAAATATGCTTACTTTTGCAATCTTATTAAATATTGCATTTTCATATAAATATTGTAAATATAGCGTGTTTGAACCTAGATCCTCATATGTGACGAACCTATACATTTTCTCATACCACTTACAAAATGTTGTATGGTTATAATAATTTTTGCTATTGACAAATAGATTCATTTCACGAGAGGATTTTACTCAAAGAAAATTTTTACAATTCAAATAAAAAAATATATATTTATTTTTGAATTAGATATCACATTTTTTAATCTTAAGTAGTTTCCATGAGATTATTTAATTTTGGAATAAGACATTATCTTACAGATTAAAAAAAAGTATCTATGTTTTATATTTGAATATTAGCGCCATTCATAATTTATTAATTATTCGCAAGTCACACTACTTAGTACTGTACAGTTTCAAAATGTAAATTTTTATATCATAAAATTATTTAAATATATGTGTGGTTGTTTTATTTTTTTATCTATTTCGCCAAATACATATTGAGAACCTTTCCCTTTTTTAAAGTCGGTTGAAAATGAGAAAATCTTCCTTTTTGAAGTTGGTTAAATTAAATTCTATGATTGAGGAATCTCATTTCTGGCTAAAAGTTTTAATAATGTTTTTCCTTGTAACTATTACAGTAAAAGTAGTACAACTACTTAGGCCATCTATGGACTTCATCGTCAGTTACATGCTTACCGAAAGCAAACACACGAGTCTACAAAAAATACTCAAATCCTTGTAAGTGTGCCTATAAAATTTAAAGACCCTTCCCCCGATTTCTCCAGGATTCTATCATCAGATATTGACATGTTCCTCATGGGACCACCTGTGAGGTACACCGTTTCAAACAAAAAAATGAATTATCCAAATTGGTTCAGGCGTCTTCGAATAATCGCTTAACATAAATAAAGAAAAGATTCCGACGAATTGAGAATCTCCTTTTTTTTTTAAATTCGGTTAAAAATATAAATATCTTGTTTTCCAGGAATGCTAAATTTATCCCTAGCAAGGTAGCCAGAGAGGATGAATATGTGATCTGATCACACAACACTTGTTATTGCACATCTACACTTGTGATGATAAATCCACACATGACACAAGTCATGTTACCACAGAATCATACATACGATGCAGATTCAGATTCACACATGAGATTATATATCCACACGTATGTCACATACAAATGTGATCATCATCACATATGAACAATAATTTGTTTACCTTTACCACGATATTCCGTGACTTCGTGAAGAAAAATACTCTTATAATTTAGAGACTAATTTGGTTCTATAATAGATTTATTTCCAGTTACATTTCTTTCCAAAAAAAGGTAGATAGGGCATAGATTCTGTACCATTATAGTTTGTCTTTGTTTCTGCGAAAACAGTCTTATTTATTTTAGTAACAGTTTACAATTGACGGAGTTGATCATTTTAAATGTAATTTATTAAAATTTATCGATTGTAGGTATTTTATTGTTTAAATAATTCAAGAGTAAAGTAAAGCAGAGGCTTTTATTAGCTTAGATAAAATAATTAAAATAATATAATTTGTATTTCTGCAATGTACAAGAAATTTTCAGATTACGATCTTTTGTAGATGATGATGTGTATTCTTATTGTAAGGTAAAGTGATGGCGGCAAAAACTAAAAAGCGGATACCTAAAAAAATATATCAATATGCCACTGATTTATTTTAAAAATGTAATTTTATCAGTTGGGATATTTGTTATAAAAATCTGTTATTTAAACCTCAAACTGGTTACTAGGTTCATATAACTGAATGTCGTTTACTATATTGATTCATATCAATTTAATTTTTTAATGAATAGAACTATAAAGTTTTTGTGTCCTAAGCTTTTTACTTAGCATGTTGTCATTGTCACACGCTATTATTTACTGTTTTTTATTGATTTCTTAATGTCATATATCGGAAACTGGTGGTATAAAGATAAACTATTATTGAATATACTTATTAAAAAAAAATCAAACATCAATTAAAAATTGAGGCCAATCGTGGCGCAGGGGCATAGAGTGTGACTGTAAAATCGACTGGTTGTGAGTTGGATCCCTACTCGAGGAGATAAAATATTTACTTATATTTATATTTTCATTTCTTCGCTCTGGTGTCGAGGCAAAGTGCGGCGTTGAGTTCCGCCACTCAACACGCAATGCCTCCCAGAACTCGACGGAAAGTGGGGAACGGTGTGTCTTAATACTAGATTCCCTCTGCCTACCCTGCTGTGTGCGGGATACAGGGGGAAGCTGAAAAATAATAATTATGTCAAATATTTTTCGTCACAAAATGCCTTATTGTGACTTAAGTATTTATAAAAGATAGACAGATATACGGTGTCGCGGACTTTATTTTAGAACTTTAATGATATTTTTTTTTAAGTACAATGTATTTATATATATTTAACTATTTCTGCAGCGCACGCGGCTATATTAATACGCTAGCGTTCTTAATTATTGTTATTTCATACTTTATACTAACTAAGAATTATATACCCTAAAGCACTCCTAAAGAATGTAGCTTTCATAGAAAACAAAAAAAAATCTAACCAGTAGTTCCAAAGATCTTAGCATTTAAACAAACAAACAAACCCTTTCGCTTTATTATATTAGTATAGATATATGAGGCCAGTGACTGTAAAAACGACTGGTTGTGGGTTCGATCCCCACTCGAGGAGATGAAATATTTACTTAAATTTATATTCCCATTTCTTCGCTCTGGTGTCGAGGTTAAGCACGGCGTTGAGTTCTGCCACTCAACACGCAATGCCTCCAGAATTCGGCAGAAAGTGGGGAACGGAGTGTTTTAAACACTAGGTTCCCTCTGCCTACCCTGCTGTGTGCGGAATACAACGTGAAGCTGATTTTTTTTTTATAGATAAAAAAAAAGTTTAATTGTTCATACGATCAGGCTTTACAACCCCTGCAACATGAATAATTTGTTCACGATGTCGACTCTGAATCGATAGGAAGTAGGTCATTTTTAATAGATCCAGTCATAATAATACACGTATGTATACGTGTTACTATCTTTTTAGTCAAATAAAATTTTAAAAATATATATTAAAAAGATATTTCTATAGCTTTCAATTTATTATAAACAATTATAGAATTTAATACTAAGATAAAATTTTATATTATATAATATTCTTTGATATATTTATTAGAAATAAAGATTTTTCAAGTAAAAACATGAAACATCAGCAAGTGAACGTGGATTACTGGGCGATGGCCAAAACGATGTTTACGTACGGTGCACTGACAGCCCTGTGTTGGATTATGTTACGGCTGTTTCACGCCGTGTTTACATTGCCACGAAAATTGAGGTCGCAGCAAGAGAACGTTCAGAAAACGTTGCAGGAGCTTCAGGTATTTATATATTTTTCATCAATATTTTTTTTCCCGGCTGTAAAGGAGGGTTACGTTTTTCGCTCGTATCTTGTATGTGTATATATACAGGGTGGAAGAGGCAGCGCTCCATTTACGGAAACGGCATATAGGGTAAAATATTCCATACCTATACCTAAAGAAATTAATCAAGATGCCTCAACAGTTTGAACGTAGGATTTTTTTTAATTTCACGATTTTTATCCATACCTGTATTTCGTGTGACGCGATTACGTATAGATCCCAATAACATAAACACTTACTACTACAAAAATACTGCTAAAGGTTAAACAACTTTGAACTTTATCGCCAATACCTACGACTCGATTTCGGAATGAACCGTGTACGGCGGTGTTCCTTTGATAGGTTTATGTGTGCGTGAGTCGTCCTTACATATGGTGTTTTATTTTAAAATGACAATTTTATTATTTATTTTGTTTGAAAAAGTTACTTTTTCATTTTTGGAAATTTATTTTTTTTCTGATTTATAGTAGGCTTTTATAGAGTAGTTAAAACTGTAGTTTCATTTAAAGTGGTGCTTACACTTCCACCTTGTATATGCAATATTTTTTATTACGTCATATCTCCAGAACTGCTGAACGGTTTTACATAATTGAAGTATCGGTAACGATTGGGCTGCTAAGACAAGTCTTAATTTGTATTTGCAATCCAAATATTCTTAGGTAGGTGACGTTAACAAAGCAAACATAGCGGCCGTACAACACCATTGTATTTAGTAAAAAAATGTCGAATATATTCTATATTGGTATCGAATTACAGAGCTAAACACAAGGATTTCAAAAAAGGTACTTGATTATCATAATCCTAATACTTATAACAATTTAAAAAAACTCCGTTCCCCACTTTCCGCCGATTTCTGGAGATATAGTAAGCAGAGTGGCGGAACTCAACCCCGCGCTTTGATTCGACACCAGAAAAAAGAAATTAAAATATAAATTTAAATAAATATTTCATTTACTCGAGTGGGGATCGAACCCACAACCAGTCGCGTTTAGCGTCACACTTTGTGCTCCTGCGCCACGACTGGCCTCAACAATAACAAAAATAAAAAATGAAAAATATGGCATAGTAGCAGTGATCGCCTCTTCTTCTCGTAGACTGGTAAAGCGTATTCAAACCTAAAAATCTTAACAAAAAAGTGTAAAATGCGAAAAGCCCGACTGTAAACCTTAAGAAAAAACAAACTAAATGGTTCATTAGAATTAAAAGTTGAAGAATTACAGGTCCCGACCTGTAATTCTTCAACCAATTAAATCTTTACAAGGAACCCCATAAAATTTAAAAGGGTCCCAACTGGTAAGCTTAATGAACTATTGGGTTTTTTTCTTTTTAATTTGATGCATTCAGTATTTTTGATTTTTATAACAATATTCTTTTGCCATTGTATGCGATGATATTAATTCTCATCTCACAAACTTATAATTCTAGTTCATTTTATACCAAATGACTGCAAACTTAAGTTTGTCAACTTATATACAATGTGGGAAGTACAGTATTGACATACAGATTACAGATACAGATTACAGATTGACATACAATTCCGAAATTGATACAGAACCATCGGTATGCGAGACTAACTCACATTTGACTAGTTTTTTAATTAGAAATGTTTTTTTTTAATACATTTCTTGTTTTGATCAATTAATAGATATAATTTTAATATACAGTTATTTACAAAACTTATTCACGTAGTCTCTGAGGATGTCGTGGCTCAGTGGCACAGTTTACACACTCAATTCCAGCTCATTGGAAAATTATTTTTAGGGTTCTGTTTCTCAAAAGGAAAAAATGAAACCCTTATAGGATCACTTTACCCATCTTTCAAGATCATTTATATCAATATCACGTGGAGGTATCATATTGAAGTCTATGGTTAATAGTCAGATTTACGGACACGCTTCCTTAGAGCACATAAATATATTAAAAACAAAGCTTCTAAGTCAACGCAATCAAAATCTAAACAAACCTATTCTCCTTTGTTATCTGAATATTGTTGTTAGTTCTGAGTAATTGTCATATTTACTTTACACAAAGAAATTGATAAGAATGCATGGAGAACTGACTACTAGTTATAATTATTTAATTATTTTGTTCTACTCGTTCTATATGTCGTAGGCTGTTCGTTGATCAGATCAGGATATGTCTGGCCACTTTTTTAATCTGCAGAACTTCGATATGTGACTCTCCATATTGCGATGACCCAGTAGACAGCGACAGGTGTTTTCGTCGACCTTAATACTGGACCCTTCATAAAGATATTGCATTCGACGCCGATTATTTTTTTTTCTTTACAAACTCTTTTATTTTCATACACATGAACTTCGCACTACAGGTGCTTTCAGGATCAATTTTATTCAACTTTATTGAACCCTACAGCTATCAAGGGCAGCCGCTTGGATTACATTAATTATAAATCAAATATAACGTGTCATATTTTTAAATTTACAGAAACGGTTTCCTGATTTGAATATCACTGAAGAGGACTTAAAGAACGCTGAAAAGGAACTAGAGGAGTTCATTAAAGAAGAAGATGAAAAGAAAGAGAAGGCAGAAAAAACAGGATTAGATGAAAATAAAACGGAAACAGATGTTACCATTGAAAGTGTCACAGATGAGGATAAGAAAACTAATTAGAGTTATACCGCATATTTTTTTTTTAGGTAAATATTGAAGCACTAATAAATTCAGATTCATAAGTTTCATATTTTTTTATTTGAACTTCAGGCTGTATCCCACATATCACAGGATACACAGTTCACACCTGGTTTTAAGACACTCCTTCACTATCCGCCCAAGTTTCGAGAGTGTGTGTTAAGTGGTGGAACTCAACGCTGCGCTCTGTTCTGTTCTAAGAACGAAATAATTAAAATAATTTATTCCTCGAATGGAAATCGAATCCACATCCATCGCGTTCACGTATTGATAATGTCATCTATACATAACAACTGCACTCAAAAATGTATATTAGCGTTTAGCTGATATTAAAATGAAACAAATATAAATATTTGTGATTTTTTCAGCTTCACGCTGTATCCTGCACTCAGCAGGGTAGGCAAAGGAAACATAATGTTAAGACACTCCGTCCCCTATTTTCCTCCGCCTTTTAGTGCTTATCTTAATTTAACAATCATACATTTGTGCTGGTTAAATAAAGATAAACACTAATTTACGTCTCGTAATGTAATAACATTTACACTCGGCGTCATAAACGTTCACGCTGTATGACAATGTTGGATGCGTGGTAACTAAGATGTTTAGAAATAAAAAAAATAAAAAAATTTTAGAACCAATGACTATGTGGCAATAATTAAAGCAATATTATATTCAAAATAATTGTTTAAATCTCACTCTATTATAGAAATTTGTAAATAAGACTATTAGGGTGCTTTAGGGTGCTTTAGTATGATTGTGAATGCGATGGTTGTATACTCGATTCCGATTCGAAAAATTATATTTTTTTTTCGTTTGCCCGCTTTCGTTTGCAATATCTCCAAAATTGGCCTGAAAGTCCCCTTCAACGTTTCCTCTTCCTATCTTGCTATACACAGGAAAAAGTGTTGTAAGACGAGTACATTTTGTTCATTGGAGAAATTTGAAAAATGATTTTAAAATATTTAAGTATGTATATTTTTAAATAAGTACAGGTACAAAAAAACATAAAAACATTTTTTTAAATTCTAGATTGAATACAAATCATAATCAAAATATTAGATAGAAAAAGATGATATAAATAATATTTAATAGTTTAAAAAATATTATTTTGTTAAAAAAAATCAACTTCACGCAGTATCCCGCACACAGCAGATTAGGCAAAGGCTATTGTCAGTTAAGACACTCCGTTCCCCACTTTTCGCAGAGTTCTGGAGGCATTGCATGTTAAGTGGCGGAGCTAAACGCCGCGCTTGACCCCGACACCAGAGTGAAGAAAATGATGATGAATATAAATGTAAATAAATATTTCATTTCCTCGAGTGGGGATCGAACCCACAACCAGTCGATTTTACAGTCACACTTTGTGCCCCTGCGCCACGACTGACCTAAATAATACTCCCCTTATTTACATAGATGCACGAAATGTATAATTTAAGTAAATTTATTTAACAACAATAAAATCGATTTGATTTAATTTAATAAATGATTATGAGTATATATTTATTTTTTAAAATTTTCAATAATTTGTCATATAAAAATATTTTACGGTACGACAATTGTAATTTTAAATTTATTATTGTATAACGAATAACTTTTTATAAATGGGGCGTGTGTCTTTAAAAAGAGAGATGAAATCCTATATTACTCTCCTATTTGAGGCGCACTCTTATGGCGCAGGGCCACAAGAGTGCGACTATAAGCCCAAGTTGTTTAGGTTCGATCCCGATTTTTAATTTTCTCGCTCTTGATGAGGCAAAGCATGGTGTTGAGTTCCGCCACTCAAGTTCCAGAAATCAGCGGTAAATAGGGAACAGAGTGTCTCAACGCTAGGTTTCCTCAGTGTCCTCTGCCTACCTGCTATATGCGGGATACAGTGTAAAGCTAAAAAAACATATAGTAACGGAGTGAAAATACACCATTTTCCCCTACAGTTTTAAATAAATAATAATAAATGTCCCCGAATGGGAATCGAATATATAACCGACTACAGTCACACGTATGCCACCACGCCACGACCACCTCAATCAATGATATATTTAATAATAATTAAAAAAATATACATATAGCCACATGCTCCAACTACCGTGTAATGTATCACTTACATTGTACATACATACTAACCACACAATCGAGCTTAATAAAGTTTCACGTTAGTTCCAAAACGTTCTAAGAGATGGCGCTAAAAAGTTATTTTAAAAGCTCGCGTGGACCAGAGGCGTGGTGCCGAGCTTTCACCCCGGCTTAATATTATTGATCGTCACCCGTAAACACATTTAAAAGCTGTTTTCGGCTTCACCTTATCAATCGGTCGATGTTCTTTAATAGATATCTCTTATCTAGTATGAATAAAAAAGTCAACAAAGCAGTTGTCAGTACGTTTTGCCATATGTTAGACGTGTGTTGATTGTTAGTGATAAGTGCATGGGTTGTGCGAAATGACCAGATCGAGCTATCGGCCTCTTGTACCGAGATCGTCTAATAATTCGCTCGAGAACCACGAAATTGGGTAAGTTTTGTCAGTATGGTTTTTTTTTTAACTTACTTTTGAGTCTTATCGGTTTGAGTGTTTAATATTGAGTAGTATAATTATAGAGTGATTGATTGGAGTGTAATGAACTCTTTATTACATTGATTTCTTGTTTTAAACTGGCTATGCCACCTGCATTTTACCACCTTTTACGGCGAATGTTGTTGCCAAAACTTATTTAAGGGATCAGTTATTGGTTAAAACCTTTTTTAGTAAATTTTTCATATAGTTATATTAATTAAATTTTATATTGTCACAGAACAAAGACTTCTAGTTTTCCATTACAATAATCATAACTAGTTGCTTAAAGGTTTCATTTTATATATGCATATTTATTTAATTTGATTTCCGTACGCCGCGTTGAGTTCCGCCACTTAATTTGAAATATCTCGAAAATTAGGTGGGAAACGAGGGCAACAGTGTTTCTTAACACTAGGTTCCCTCTGCCTACCCCAGAAAAAAAGTGAAGCTACTTTTTGCATATTTTAATTAATGTTCTTCTAAAATCCTCTACCTGTAAGTAATATAAAAATTTTACTTTTCAAATTTTATTTTATTGGCTTAAACAAAAATATGTAGCAGATTTTGTTACTTGACAAAAACTTGGTTCAGTCAAAAGTAAAACGGGTATATTTTTTTATACTAAATTTCTTTACATACAAAATTTTAAAAAATTGAGAAAATAAAACAAAAAAAAAACTTGCCATCGATCCTAATATGAAATATTTAAATGCTCAAAGCCGTTACCAGTTTTTCATCTTTCCTCAAACAATAGTTGGTATAGTAAGTTAAGCACTTCATTTGCATTTCTTTTCACAACACAAGTAACCCTTTTTTGAGAATCTATCAAAAATTTTGGAGGATAACAGAGAAGCACTAGGTTCCCTCCGCCTACCCTGCTATATGCGGAGTACAGTGTGAAGTTAAAAAAACATGACCGCAATATAAATTTGCCACGAATCGAAAAGTATAATTCTATTATCTTTTCATAAAAACTTGACAAACACATCAATACTACTATAAACTTTAAAATAATACAACTGATATTTTTTAAATCAACACATCAACATGTAAGTCGCCACTTAAATACAGAACAAACACTAATATTAATCCAAAAATGTCAGTTTTCGATTGGGAATCGAATCTAAACCCTTTGGCTTACTAAAATTATTAACCACTTTACCCAGAGTATGTCATCCAACAACGTATAAAAAATGAATTACCTCTACTAACTACATATATTCTTCAATTTCCTGTATGTCTGCGCGCACCACTCGAGAGCGGCTAGACAGATTTAATGACGTTTCTTTTTTTCTATATCATATAGCGATGATGATGGCTGGTATCTATAAATCTTGTTTTTTAAGTACAGTTTCATAGGAAAACAATTTGCTTATTTTAAAATTATTTTGCTTTAATATTATAAGAATATTTTTTTTAGGTTCACGCTGTATCCTGTTCATATAGCAGTGTAGGCAAAGGGAATATGAAAACTTATGTGTTAAGGCACTTCCGTTCCCATTAACACATTTCCGTTTACACTTTCCGATGAATTCTGGGAGTCATTGCGTGTTGAGTCAATTATTGATATACCTACTCAACATTAAAATATTAAATTCTCGATACATATTAACCACGTTAAACTCACCATATATTTGGAAAATTACAAAATAAATATTATGAAAGTTCCCCACTTTAGTTCAAAAATAAAAATTACATAAACATAACAAAATGTATCTCCGTTTCAATTAACGATCTCATAAAAGCTTTGAGAGCTGTGTTCGTAAAAAATCTAGGCTGAACGATATAAATTCAGTAAAAAGCTTCAGATTTGTGTCAATTGAGTTCTATTTTGGTATTTTTTGCTTCACATATATGATGACTTGATGAGTCAATCGGTTATACTAAAAATGTGGTTTGATATGGCCCATTAACTCTTTCATACTCCACAGGTTTAAAAGAACCCGGTTCTTTGGAATGCTTGCATGGAGGCATATTAGAGAATGTCATCTTTTTACTTACTGTGATTTTACTTACAATACTTTCTGTTATTTATCTGGGAACCATCTCTGAGAAACCATTTTGCTTAGAGATTGACACTGGATAATGCGGAGGAACGATGAGAAATATGGAATACTGAATATAGATTAATATGGATTAGAGTTTTGATTCTTCTATTGTAGAGGACTAATAGACTTCCGCCTTTTTCCCACTGCTTTGCGTGGATTTTAAGACGTAAAATAAAATACCCTCTTTCTGTCCATTTCCTTGGAGTTTCGAGAAATTCTTTTTTTTTAATCTTCATGCTAAATTTCAACTTAATAGGTTCAGGAACAGAAGAGTTTTATAATAGTACTACATCATACATAGTAACTGTAAAAGTTTGTATCGACGGATGAATGTTCCACTTTTTTAACGCATAAACAACAAAACGGATTTAGATGAAACTTACAGAATATAAATAGTACCTAATCTATATTGTAGCCTTTGTGCTATTCTGATACCTAATGGTATATATCAGAATAGCACAAGCGCTACAATGTATGTAAGATTATTTATGTATAATTTGGTTATTATTTATAACAATAATTGTAAGAGGGCGAAGCGAAGCGAAGGGATTGGCTGCAAGTATTATACCTATATATTGATGTAGCAATCTGAAGTCTGAATATTAAAATTGTGACAAAATTTCCTTATTATTTCCACCAGAGACTTACTTGAAAATATTTTTTGCAATAATCTCTAAAACTGCATTAAACATTCAATTTCCTTAGATATTGTATAATCAGTCAAATCACTAATCTGCTTATTAAGAAACTTTGTGTATATAATCATATATATTTTTTTCCTTTAAATTTTTAATCACGATCGCCATTGAAGTTGGATTTACTGCAAAGACGAGACAAGAGACTTCTTACCCTTTGAAGCAAGGACGTAATCGTTATATCTTCCATTTGACCTCTTAGACAAGGCTTAACCCAAATAATCTCTATCGAGGACGGCCTCAATTGAGAAGTGATTTACTTAAATGCTTATTCCTTTGCTCTGTATTCAGTTGTGTTTATATAGAAATGTAAAAAAAGACGATATAACTATTACATTTATTGATAAAAAGAATAAAAACTAATAAAGTACACTATATTTCTGTTTTGTTCTTAGGAATGTCTCGGCACTAGATTCTCTCTGGCTGGATTAAGATATGGTTTTTTTATGTTATATTTCAGAGAAGTTAAAAAAATTACCGAAAACCGAAATATAATTCTGATATTAGTGTAATCATTTCTATATAAGCATTTAGTGGAAAATAAATTGGAACTTCCACTAGGTTTCACGTATCTTTACTCTTAATCTACGTGAACCAATTCAAAATTAAGCCTACTCTGCGTTGTTTAAGGAGATGTTAAAAAAAATATACATAAGTAGAAACTCAATATCGATCTAAATATAGTTTTTATGTTATATAAGAAAACACTATAGTATTTTCTTGTAAAGTTGGATAATAGCCAAGAAAACAGCGACTCCATGTATTTACTACTATGCTCAGGTCAGGGTTACCTGCTCGCTATTTGACCTTTGTAGATATTTTTCAGATAAAACACTTGATGGATTGACTAAGGATACTCCTACTATTTCTTCTATTAAAATTAAAACTGATATAGGTTTAATGAAGTAAGTTGTATATTTATTATTTAAAAGCTTTCATTGTTCTCTTGTATATATATATATATATATATAATATATATTTATAATATATATTTATATATATATATAATATATATATATATATAGTATATATATATATAAATATATATATATATATATATTATTTTATTTAGTTATGAATCAAATTTGATTTCTATATAATTGAATTTGGGACCCTGGGAAACTAGCGTTAAGACACTTCGCCTTCGCTCTCATTAAGATACTTCTCCCGTTTCACAAATTTATAGGATAAAATCCCATATTTAGTGGCAACGAGATGCCTAACATCGATACTTAAGCGAAGAAATAATAATAATAATAAAATATAACAGAAATATTAAATATTTAATTCTTCCCCTGAGTGGGAATCGAACCCCACAACCGTCGCGCTTACAGTTGCACACTTGTGCCTGCGTGTGTGCTGCGCCACGAAGGCCTCAGGCCTTTATTTTTGTTATTGGTTATTTAAAAGTTCTAAAGAAATAAAACTATAACATATATATGTAGGTATAAAGGGAATGCAAAAACTATAAAACTATAAAAGTATGATTTGAAAACTCAGTCTGCTGTTACGCCTGAATCGCGGTGGAAAATGTGAGAGACTAAAAATAGACTTTTTCTATTTAAAGCATACCTATACTGTTGCCTTTGTAGCGTATTCCGGACGTGTTTTATTAAAATTTGTACAGTGTTTGTGAGTTCATATCAAAATTATGTGAATTTCAATTTCATAATATTTTTTTCAAATATTTTTTTTTAGCTTTATGAGTCGTCGGATGAATATAAAGCTATCATCGATTTTAAAGTTCCGGTTAGCAAAGCCGGCAAGAAACTTAAGAGTTGCTCTTGTATATGCTAATGTTATAATTTTATTAATTTATACAATTACGGTTAAATTTATAAGTCTTTATAAGTTAGATATCATCCGTTGACGTTGTGTGGGTAAAAACATATACCTACATTTGTCGCTAGCTTGTCTCTACGTCGCTAGACATAAGAAATTTAAAGGTCCTCTTATATTTATTATTCAGCTTCAAGTTTTACACGTATCACAGCAGGATAGGCACAGGGAACTCAGTGTTAAGATACTTCGTTTCCCATTTTCTGCCAAATTCTGCAGGCATTGTGTGTTGAGTGGCGGAATTCAACGCCGTGCTTTTCACCAGAGCAAACAACTTGCCACCACAACACAAGCCTCTATTCTTCAGAAATAATTAGAAAACAGACCTATATCTTTTATGTTTTGGAGTCTGTACATACAAGTGTATTTTTAAAATGTGACATATCATACACGCTATTGATTCAATAGGAGGCTGTTCAGTGAGTTTTCCATTTCCCGATACACGATATGAGAGTGCTCGTGCTGGGAAATGATATTACGGTACCAGCGAATGAACGCCCCTTCTGAACAAAATAAAAGTTATTTTTAGTATTTATTCATATATATTATTTACTGTGAATGATCATTATTTACATTGAATTTTCTTTTATGTTATTATTTTCTTTTATTTTCTATGCTTATATGTAGGGTTAAAGTGTTCATAAATCAAATATTAAAATAACTACTTGGTTATACAGAGTGTTTTTGTCACCACCACTTTAAATAAAACCACAGTTTTAACTACTTTATAGAAGCCTAATACAATTATATTTTTTTCCCAAATATAAAAAGATGTTTTTGTTCAAACAAAATAAATAATAAAATTATCGTTGTAAAATAAAACGCCATTTGTCAAGAACGACGCACGCAGACATAAACTTATCAAAGGGAAACCGCCGCATATGCCTCATTCGAGTCGTAGGTATTGGCGACAAAATTCAAAGTTGTTTAACCTTTAGTAGTAATTTTGCAGTAGTATGTGTTTACGTTATTGGTATCTATGCGTAACTGCGTTACACGAAATACAGGTATGGATAAACATCGTGAAATGAAAAAAAAATCCTATATCTAAACTGTTGAGGTATCTTCATTCATTTCTTTAGGTATGGGTTTAAAATATTTTACCCTACATGCTGTTCCTGTAAAAGGAACGCTGAAACTTCCACCTTGTATAGTGGTTTCTGTTTTTCATTGTTCCAAATACACGCGAGGCCGAGAGGTTAATTTCTGTCTGTACTTAGCATATATTATATTTTATATAAATTTATAATTTTAAGTGTTCTTTGACATATTATTAGTCATTAAATATAAGTATTCTTATAAGTTGATCATTTTAATCTATTAATAGCATTATTACTTTATTTTATGTTGATATACCCATACATTGCCTGCTAAATATTAGTTAACTTATATTATTGTCTATAAAGAAACTAACGTCACACATAATCACTGTATTCTACAATTTTAAAAAGAAGAAGGCAAAACTAATGCAAATAAATAAATCTGATTAAAGTCTGAGAGATTACGCTCTCACGTTGTTTTGATATCAAGATAATAATATATTTGCACTTTTTTATCGATATATAAATATATGGATCAACCTTTCAAATAAGTATTCTGAACTCATACATTTTAAGGTGTGCTCAAAACGTGTCAATGGGTCGTTGTCATGTCAAAGGCTTCTTCATCAAGTTCTTCGCTTTATCCTTCTTTAATCTCCATACATTTTTTTGAATTTTGTGGCGTTAGCAAAAGGATAGAGTAAAAAGATGTTACTATCTTTAATTTCTACTCTTATACTACTAGGCATTGCAATGGTATTGATTACATATTTTTTTAATTAAATAAAATAGTTTACACAATAAGCCCTAAGGCCAATCGTGGCGCTAAACGCGACTGCTTGTGAGTTCGATCCCCACTTGAGGAAATGAAATATTTATTTAAGTTTATATTTTCATTCCCTGGTGTCAAGTCAAAGTGCGGCGTTGAGTACCGCTACTCAACACGCAATGCTTCTAGAATTTGACGGAAATTGGGGCCCTGTTTCGTACGTGATACAGCGTAAAAAACGGTTAAGTGCGAGTTGGACTCGCCCACTGAGGCTTCCGTACCAATTTCGGGATTGTAAGTAAACAGGAAGTACAACTTATAAAAGTTGACAAACTTAACTTTGTGGGAATATACACTCATTTTGTATGAAATTAAATACAAATATTTTTTTTTTCCAAAAAATTCTTCGTGTCAAATTTCATATCTGGACTTACGTCCACAAGAAGTATTTTATAGATTTTGATTCATACATAAATGCTCGTATATTTTTATTGCTTTGACTTGGAATGTTTGATGTTAATTTTAGTTCGATACCTTCACGTGTTCTCGAGATAAATTTTGGGGTCTTGACACACGAACAGATGGATGACAGAGTGATCCTAAGTGAGTGATAAGGCTGCGTTTTTACCTTTTGAGGTACGGAACCCTAAAAAATAGATGATGTTGTAAAAATTGTAATAAATTTTCTAATAGTTACTGTAAAACAATCCCTTGATATGTTCCAACATGTAATATGATTTAATAAATAATTATGGCAATTACAAGATTTCCAAATCAAATAAGCAATATTTTTGCTTTATACTTCTTATCTTATCGTGTACCTACTTGTAAAAATATATGCGATAAATGTTGTTTTCAAGGACAAAAAATAAAATATGATAATTTTCTTACTATATAATATAAACAGTATTTACCAATTTGGGGGTTCTGTCACTAAATAATTAAGGTTTTGGAGAGCAGAAAACGGAGTGCTCTGACACTAGGTATATTTTCCTTGATATAAGTTAAAATATTACAGAATAAGACAAAAATTCAAAGCATTAAAAACTATATAAAATAATTTCTTCAATAAATTGATGAAAGTGAAGTTTGCATATTTAAAAAAGAAAACTTTGCTTGATTGGTCTCTAAGACCAGGCATACTAGTATGCTACCTCGCTCTTAATATCTTGTGATAGTAGACAGTTGATTCTCTTTGTCTACCTTACGAAATGCAGGAAAATGTTGATAAAAAATAAATATAACAGCTGCATTATCTCTAATCTAGTGACTATCGTTGTGCAGTCGGATATGGTCTCACTGTAAAAGCATTAAACAAAGTCGTGGGTTCGACAGCCGCTCAGCTCAGCCGCTTTATTACTTCACCGCTTTGTTCAGACCGAAAAGCGTAAAGTTCTGTCTCCCAACATGCAATTTCTCAAACTTTTTCAAAAAGCGAAGAACGAAGTGTCTTGACACTAGGTTTGCCTTGTCTATAATACTATGCAAAAAAACACGTAATTACAGCTGAAAAAAAAAATAGTTTAAATATATACAAGAAAATTCTTAAAATTTATTACTGTACTTTGTGATAACAAGCTCATTTGTCTTATCGTACACACGAGCTGAGATGACCATTAGGAACAAGATAACTGCAATTAGTATTTTACTGTAGTTGTAATTAACTAAGATAAATAACCAATTACAGCAAAGTACAGTAGAAGTAGTTTTCGCTTTAAAATTACCTTTTAATCAGCTTCGAGCTGTATCCCGCACACAGCATTGTAGGCAGAAGGAACCTAGTGTTAAGACACTCCGATCTCCACTTTCCGCAGAGTTCTGGAGGCATTTCGTGTTGAGTGGCAGGAGTCAACGCCGCGCTTTGCCTCGACACCAGAGCGAAGAAATGTAAATATATATTTCATTTCCTCTAGTGGGGATCGAACCCACAATCAGTCGATTTACAGTCACACTTTTGCCTCTGCGCCACAACCGGCCTCAAAATTAAAATTACCTTTTAAATAAAAAAAAACCTTAGTAATAATAAACAACTTTTAATTGGTCTGTGCGTTATTGATTTTGATCAATTATTTATATACAAGAGTGTAGGTACTTAGGTAAGTGTGTTTGGTAATGAGTAAATATTGATTAATTGTTTTTTTTCTGTGGCTGTCGTGGCGCAGTAGTGTAATATCTGTCTGTAAACAAGACGGTTGTGGTGGGTTCGATTACTACTACTAAATAAATTATTTTCATTTCCTCGCTCTTGTAAAAAATTGAGCAAGCATTGGCGTACGCCTAAATACTAGGTTTCCTTTGCCTACCCTAAGAAATATTTTTCTTTGTTTTGTATTATTCAAATACAAAATATAAATTATGTAACTACATATTTTAAAGCTATTTATAGTAGGACCTTTAAACTTAATTTGGCGTAAGATACCAAATGAAAACACCTCGAGTGGTAATCGAACCCACAACCTGTCGCGTTTATATATTATAGAGGCACAAGCGTGATTCTGCGACTGGCCTTTAATAACAAATATATTTTTCTATTTAAGTATATGTAGTCTAATCTATTTGTAATGTAACTTTTGAAAATAAACTAAAATCTTAATAGTCTCAAGATTTAGCTCTCTTCTGCATAATAAAGGAAGTTGACCGCACGCTTATGCCACACCACGTGCAAGTAGCCGCGAGTGTTACATAAATTACTTTTACATGTTTATATAATGCTCGTATAATGTCAATATATTTTATGATTTGAGCTTATAAAATAATATCTTCAATGGTAGTGAATTCGATTCTCAATCGAGGGAATGTTTTTATTATTAATTCCCCGGTTAGTTGAGACTGAGTCAATAAGTAGTTTATAGTATTTGGACAGAAAATGGAGTACAGAGTGTCTTAACACTAGTTTTTCTTTGCCTATCCTTCTTCATGCAAAACTAAGTGAAACTAAAAATTAAATCCATGCATGTAGCATAGATAAAGAGAAACTGTCTAGGTACTTTAATACAAAAAAATACGTCGAGGTCCCTCAAAGGATTTTTTTCTATTATTAACGCTAACAAAGGAACCAGAAAGTAAAGCAACACACATTCTTAAAAATTTAATGAACGTTACACTATAATAGGTCAAAGTAAAATACTTATTTAGAAAGCGTATTAAAATTTGAACGTAACGGGACTTGAAATCGACCAGGAGGCGCAGGTTCGAGTCTCGCTACGTTCAAATTTTTATACGTATTCTAAATAAGTCTTTTTCTTTCCTAAGTGTGGATTAACACTTTAAAAATAAAAAAAAAGGTTAAAGTAATTTTATCTTTGAGATTGAAACAAATATTGTACTACTTGTAGGTAAACGCAGCAGGCAAGACAAATGTAGGTGTTATTACTAAATAAAAACATCTATAATAATTTTGAGAATAAGAAAAAATACAAGGACTATTGTAAAACTATAGTTAAGGACGGTAAGGAAGGGTAGGGTTGGTAAATAATTTAATTGTATCAAATATTATTAAAATTTATCAGCTTTTACGGTGTACCCCGTACAAAGCAGAGTAGGCAGAGGTAAACTAGTGTTAAAACTCTCCATTCTGGTGGAACTCAACGCCGCATTTTGCTTCGACACCAGAGCGAAAAAATGAAAATATAATCAAAAAAATCAGCTTCACGCTGTATCCCGCACACAGCAGGGTAGGCAGAGGGTACCTAGTGTTAACGACACTCAGTTCCCCACTTTCTGCCGAATTCTGGAGGCATTGTGTGTTGAGTGGCAGAACTCAACGCCGCGCTTAACCTCGACACCAGAGCGAAGAAATGGAAATATAAATTTAAGTAAAAATTTCATCTGCTCGAGTGGGGATCGAACCCACAACCAGTCGGTTTTACAGTCACACGTCGTGCTCCTGCGCTACGACTGGCCTCTTAAAATACTAATAAATAATAATTCACTCCCCAGAATGCGGATCGAACCCACAATCGCTTCGTTACAGTCTCACCCTCGCGCCCCTGCGCCACGACGGTCTTTATTTTGATTAGGTTTTGCACATCAAATTCATGCGCATTTACGCATCTTATTCGCAATATTAAGATTATATTTTGCCTTAAATAAAATTCAATTTAATTATTACAAAATTTATTAGGATTTAATACTTATTTAGGAGTTTAGTGTTTCAAGATAGTTTGGAAAATAGTCCCGTTTATATTTTTCAACTAAAACTTCTTATAGCAACTATATATCTTATAGCAACAATATAAATGAGAACAACCATTATAATAAATATATAAGAACTAATGAACTATTTTTAATACTTTTATAAACATCCGAAAAACATACTCGGCACCGATAAATACATGTTTCGTGGAAAAAGACGATGGACACCTGCTTCTCTTTAACGAAAAAGTATAACATATTTAATGAAGGAAAAGAAAACTAAAATGATGGAGTTATTTTCCTGTAACTAAATATAATTTCCCTGTATATGTATGTATTTTTTAAGCAATTTTACTTCAGATTTTATTCCTCATGTAGGGTTAAACCAGGATAGATGCCCTAATTTTAAAAATAGCCTACTAGCTTAAGAAGTGGAAATTTATTTTTTGGGGATAGATGAATTCCTATATCGATGGTTGCTTCACTGTAAAAACACTAGGAACTATGGATGCCTGCAGCGCGCGATTGATGGCCTTTATATTGTGAAAACGAAAAATTAGAGCGTCTTCATCATTTTTCTTTAAATAACGATTACTTTCTATATTTGTGTTGTTGTTCTTTCATAAATTTTCTTTTTTCTTTTGTGGTCTTAGTACTTTTTACATTGTCTAACCTTTCTTTTTCTTTAAAACAAGAATTAGGAGTTGACATCCTTCCATTTTCTGTGTAAATTATTGATTCCAGTGGTAAGTTTATTGTCATATTACATTATTTATAGAGTGAGTTTTGCGTTCATTAATTTCCTGCCAAATTGAACCGGATCCTTTACAAGGTTTGCGTGGAGATCCATGCAAAGATCCAATAGGTACCATTCCCATAATGTAGTTTTTACATCCTACCACTGACCCACATGTTACACCTATCCGCAAATATATTACATATAAAGTTACGAAATAATTTATATTTAATATATGTTAAATTTTCAAGCATTTTTAACGTCCCCTGTAAATATATTCGCTTACAAACCGAAAATACTATATATTCACCTTGCGTAGTAGTCTATGTTGAAAAGGAGTAGGGGGCACATTTTGAAAGAATTTAAAAAACGTTTTTCCAGTTTTCCTAAGAAGTAACTTTAGAGAGTGAGGCGCCTATGCCTTTGGGGCATCTATCCTAGTTTTACCCTAGCAGGCTGAAAGAATCTAACTTCAAGGCGCTCCATTCTCCTTAAGACTGTTTTATTTTTTAACTTCACGTTGTGTCCCGCATATAGCCGGGTAGGCAGATGGAACCTAGTATATGTCACTCCATTCCCCACATTTCGCTGAATTTTCTAGACATCTCATCAGTTTATACAAAAGATTTTATATACACATTTAAAATTCTAATAAAAGTCAAATATGTCAGGAAGAGAACAAACAGATAGCGGTATTTTTATACTGTCAACGAAAATGTTATAGCGATTAGCTATCTTGTTTACGATGGAACCGCGTCCACGTTTAAAATGAATTGAGTCTTTGTTTTGACTCCACGACGCGGTTGCTATATTTTTATTATTTTCAAGTTATTTTTGTGTAGGGAAAATGAAGATAAATAATGTAATAAAAATCACTACTTTCAAAATTTATCGCTTCTATTACGAAATTATGGTTATATTTTTTTTATTTGAGGCTGGATCCTCCATGGGTACACTAGATACCTGGTATCAAGACGTTTCGTTCTATATTTTTGGGCAGAATGTGAGATATTGCATGTTGAATGGTGGAATTCAATGCCGCAATCTGTCTTACCAGAGCGGGGACATTAAAATAATTTGTTCCCCCGAATCAGATATTCACCTACGATGTCCGCAGTACTGTAAAACAATAAAACAGTCATATTATAGACTTAAAAACTAATGTATTAAAATAAATAATAAATTCCCGGCATTTTTTAGGAATATTGAAACAACGTATCTATTCTTTTAATGGAATTTCTTTAAGTAGTGAAATACAACACTATTTTATGCGAAGAGGAGTGTCTTTACACTGGGTCACTTTGCTATAGGGATTTTTTCTAAATAGTTATTGTTTATATAACACAATAAGTTGTTAGTTAAGACGATTAGCTTGACTTTCTACAAACATTTTCGTATTGTATTCGGATTACGCGTAGAGCTTCTCGTTTGGTGTCGTTTCACGAAACCTTATACAGGGTGTAAAGTTCAAAGTCACTAAATTAGTTATTGTTAGATCTTATTTATATATAAAATTTTATGTCACGTATTTAGGAGTTAACGTGCTTACGTATTTAGAGCACAAATCTGCGACTGAAAACGCAACAGGTGATTTGTTCGATTCCTACTCGAGGAAACGATATATTTATTAAATATTTTTATTTTCCTCGCTCTGGTAATGAGCACTCCACTGAACTCAGCTCCACGCTATATCCCGCATACAGTAGGGTAGGCAGACGGAACCTAGTGGTACGACACTCCGTTCCTCACTTTCCGCCGAATTCTGGAGGCACTGCGTGTTGAGTGGCAGAACTCAACGCCGCGCTTTGCCTCGATACCAGAGAGAAGAAATGAAAATATACATTTAAATAAATATTTCATCTCTTCGAGTGGGGATCGAACCCACAACCAGTCGGTTTTACAGTCACACTTTGCGCCACGACTGGTCTCGACTGGCCACTGAACTGAGGTGTTTTAATAGAAATGGAGTATCTAAGCCACTCCGCCATTGGGTTCTCGCGTTCTCCCTGCCCACCCTGCTAGATACAGCGTAAAGATAAAAAAATCGTTTCTTCAGACTACAAACTATAGATATTGAAAGAAGAATCTAATGAATACTTATTATATAATAAATAACTTTAGATGAAAGTATTATATAAAGTTATTTATATTCGTATTTTTACATCCTAATAGTGTAAATACTATATAGAAAAAAATTTAAATATTAGAATCCAGTAACCAAACGCCTACAAGCGCAATTTGTTAAATGACCGAGAAATTGAAAACGGAGCGGCTTAATATCACATGATGTGTAAGATGATAAACTAAAATAATGTTATAATATTGTAAAATTTTCTAAATTATTAAAAAAAATTATATCAATATGTAAAATTTATAGTGTAAAAAAAATATATGAACATTTTCTTGAAAATTTTTAATGAGCTGATCTAACAATACTCTCCTATAACGTTCATAGTTCTTCTTTAAAAAAATTGCTATCATAAGCAAACTACGATATTATGATGATAGATACGATCATTTTCTTTCTTAAGTGTGAAATAACACTTTAAAATGTTAAAAATAGATATGATCACTTCGAATTAAGTAAAGTTGAAATAACACCAAAAACTTTTCCAACTAAATATAACAAAAAATCTTTTATTACAATAATATTGCATAACTATTTTCTATACAATCTTTTACTTTAAAAATGCAACAAATCTTTCATACTTTAGCGATAAACACATCATGAGCTCTAAAATAAACCATTTCACTTCACAAGAAAAACAACTAGGAACTCGTTTATTTTGGATTATATCTAAATAAATCAAAATTAAATTAAATCAGCTTCGCACTGTATCCCGCACACAGCAGGGTAGGCAGAGGGAACCTAGTGGTAAGACACTCCGTTCCGCACTTTCTGCCGAATTCTGGAGGCATTGCGTGTTGAGTGGCGGAACTCAACACCGCGCTTAACCTCGACACCAGAGCGAAGAAATGGAAATATAAATTTAAGTAAATATTTCATCTCCTCGAGTGGGGATCGATCCCACAACAAGTCGATTTTACAGTCACACCTCGTGCCGTTGCGCCACGACTGGCCTTAAATCTCTGGATCTGGATTATATCTATTTACTAATTTTTCCAAACACATTAAGCAACATTGCAGGAGACAAAGATTTACCAAATCCAGAAAACCTAGCCCAGTATCTCAACTATTTGATATGCATGTAATTAGAGACTATCGTAGACAAAGTCTGACAATATTGCGTTATTATGGGCTATCTTGAATTCCGGCGGTGAATGTAAAACCGAGCCTTTAAAATTTTCTCTCTCTCTCTCTTGGTATATGTGACGGAGTCGAGTAGAGTAGAGAGAGTAGAGTGAAGAGCTAAAGGAAACATAATTAAAAAGGAAAATTTATTACATCCAAAATATTCATATAAAAAAGTTGCAAGATATAAAGCTCATAAAAATATTTTTAATATTATTTATTTTCTTGATAGTCAATAGATATGCTAAAATAAAGTTAAAAGAAAAGTAAAGTAAAAGTTTAATTAATACTACACACCTAGTTGTGGCAAAAGCATACACGTGTGAGTCGCCACTACAAATATCGCACGTGCATTACGTTATTGTATATAAGACGTCTATTTACTGACCTTTTTAAGAGAATTCACATTGGGTAATACTCCATTTCACTATTAATTTATTAAATATATAGTATTAGTGGTGGAGTTCAACGCCGTCTTTATTTAATCAAAATAGGATACATTAAAAAATAACGGGAAAATCAAATACCCACACACATATATTGGGTTTGATTCCCGAGTGAGAATCGAACAAAAAACATCTTGACTAAGTAACGAAAGATGTCTCAAATATAGAGGAATAATTGATGATCTGAATATATTACTAGGTTCCTATTTGGAGAAATGAATTATAATTTTTTTTTTCTCTGATAATTAAACAAAGCGTGGCATAGAGTTGCACCACTCAACACTGTCTGGAAAATTGAGCAGAATGCGGGTACCGAAGTGTCTTCAAACTTGGTTTCCCCTGCCTACCTTGCTATGTATATGCGCTATACAGCGTGACGCTAAAGAAAAAGCATTCTTAAATATACATGTATATTACCTACTTGGTATCACTTCAGAAATACAGATCAGAAAGCAGATGTATAACGAGACCAACTAATTTTTTTTATTAGTACGAATTTGGAAAGAACATTTTAAAAGCTTTTTTTTCAATACGTTAAAAAGAAACGGTTTCTTTTTAAGTACTGACAGATTTTTCTGAAGTGAATATCAATTTCCGTCGTGGCGCAGGGGGTCCAAGCGTGCGGCTATATACGATTGTGGATTTGATTTTTACTCAGGGGAAAGAATTATGTAATATTTTCATTTCATTGAAACATCAGAATAATAAATACGATTTAGCTGCCATTCAATTTGTCTGAAATGGATTTGTTCAAAGCAATACTTAAAACAGAATTTCACATTTGCTATATCATTTATATTAAAAAAAGACCTTTTGAAAATTGTATGCGAATATTTATTTAGTAAAATTTGAAAACAGTTGCGCTTTTATTAAGGTAATAATTAAACTAAGTGAACTAACCAATTAAAAACACTGTTATTTAAAATATATAATATGTAATTAAATTAAATAAATTTAATCAGTTTCACGCTGTATCCCGCACACAGCAGGTTAAGCAGAGGGAACCTAGTGTTAAGACACGCCGTTCCCTACTTTCTGCCGAATTCTGGAGGCATTGCGTGTTGAGGGGCAGAAATCAACGCCGCGCTTTGCCTCGATACCAGAGCGAAGAAATGGAAATATAAATTTAAGTAAATATTTCATCTCCTCGAGTGGGGATCGAACCCACAACCAGTCGGTTTTACAGTGACACTTTGTAACCGCTGCGCCACGACTGGCCTTTAATAATATGTAATATTTTATGTTTTCTTGTATACTACTATAAAATTTTTGTACTTTTAACTTGACATTGTATTCTGCATATAGCAGGATAGGTAGAGGGAACCTGGAAATCTAGTGTTAACACACTTCCTTTGCCCACTTTGCCTTCGAATTTCTGGAAGGTAAAACTCAACTTTACCCTTTACCAGAGCGAGAAAATTGAATGTTAATTATTTCATTCCCTCAAATAGGATCGAACCCATAACATGTCGCGTTTACAGTCGCATCCTAGTACTTATGTTCCACGACTAGCCTCCGTAAATAAATATAAGTACTCAAATTAAATTAGATTTTTTCGTCAAAAGCTCTTTCTCGAAGCATTACGTAAAATACAAAAAGTACTACAGTATTTCAGTTCGGTACGACTACGACGTACACAAGAATTCCCCTCTACATGATAGCGGAAAAGATTTAAAAGTTTTCTGAGAGAAACGTTTATTCATGACATTCAGCATTCGGTCCCATTTTGGAGGACCGCCAAGTTCCAAAGTTGTGAGCCATTGTGATTCATTTTACTATTGCAAAGTGTTAAGAAATTATATTCGTTTTTTATTTTCTAACAGTATGTAACTGTAATTTAGAGAAGGACCTTAAGATTAGAATTATAAGTTATAGAAAAGAACTGTTGGTTCAATCCTTACTCGAGGAAATGTAATATTGTTTACTAGTACTTTCATTTCTTCGCTGGCATTGGCTGACACCAAGGGAAAAGCTCGGCGTCGAGTTCCATCACTCAACACGCAATGTCTCCAGAATTTGATTTTGAAGTTGTCTTAACACTAGGTTGTCTTAACACACCCTCTGCCTACCCTGCTATATACGAAATATAGCTTGAAGCTAATTTTTTAGAGAAAAATCTTAAGATTATATGTAGAAAAGAATAACTAGCCAAATATTATGTATTTTAATATTTTTTGATAATAATTTTCGATTTCATTCTTTTGTCTTTCAGTTTTTTTCCTTTTTATTGTCTTCTGATTCATATAGTATTTTCACAATATTATATTTAATATATATATATATATATATATATATATATATATATATATATATATATATATATATATATATATATATATATATATATATATAAGATTACTTTTAATGTTGGGATTTAGCAATGCATAACACAATGTGATTCGTCTAAAAAAGAGATTTATTTATAAGATTAATAACAATATTTAAATATAAAAAAACCCAATAAAATAAAACAATAAAACCACTAACCTAAAAAAGAGAATCGACAATTAAATGTCCATGCACTCATGTAGTATTGACTTATAATACTTTTACTAGCTATTACACTTAATTCCACAATGAATAAGACTATAATTAATATCAGCTTTTAAACGGTAAATAATTTAAAATGAAAGTTATGTATTGTACGTTAGATCAATTCAAAATGGCAGCAACGGCGAGCGTCGGTCTCCGATCCTCTGTGGAACGTAGCGCCATCTATCAAATGAACTAAGCAACCGACACGGTGCTTACATCTCCCTTCCTTGAGAAGCTTAATTCCCAAAATTAAGCTTTATCCATAACTAATCAACAAGCATAGGAACAAGTTTTGTAATATGATATAGTCCAATTGATCTTGTTCCGCGACCCGTGTTTACTTTAAAAATTGTATCAGATATTTTCTCTTCAATCAGAAACGGACCAATTCTAATTTCATCCATCTTTTTTTTGTTTAATTTGTTGCCGTGGTTTACATACACCATATCACCTTTTTTTAAATCGTATTGTATTCTGGACCTGTCAAATAAAGATTTATTATAGTCGTGTGATTTTCTTGATCTTTGAAATGCTATTTTCCTGTCATATTCCAAACTTCTTGTTAATGCCTCTTTTTCCTTTAATTCAGGTGGTAACAGGTCTGTAGACTCACCATATAACAAATACTTAGGAGAAAATCCTGTTACTGAGTGGTTTGTTTCATTGTATCTGTTTCTACATTCCTCTGCAATTTTTGACCAATTGATTTTGCCTTTTGATTCATTCATTCTACATCTCATTTTGTTTACTAAAGTTTGGTTTAATCTCTCGTTTAAACCATTTGAGAAAGGTGCATCTACTGCTGTAAACACTAACTGAATATTTCTATTTCTAAGATAATTTTTGAATTCATTAGAGTTAAAAGCCGGATATTGATCAGAAAGTAAGATATCTATTGTTTCTTCTTTAGGAATTTTTTCTATGAGCTTGATATAGTCCTGAGCGTTTTGATTCTTAGAACATAAGATGTATGTAAATCTAGTGAAGTGATCTACCAGAAGGTGTAAATATCTTTTTAATGATCTTTGACCACCAAATCCTCCTATTGTATCCAGCGACATTATTTGAAATGGTTTTGTAGCTGGACCAAGTTGTGACATAACACCATATTTTCTATTTATCCTTGTTTTGTTTTTTATACAAATTTCGCAATTTTTGCAAATTAATTTAATATTATCTGATAGATTGGGTGCTGTATAAAAGGGCTTTATTTTCGATTCTGTTTGATTAATTCCAATGTGACAATATTTATCATGGACCTTTCTTATTATAATTTTACTATATTCTTCACTTAAAACTATTTTTTTATTTTTTTTCCCAATTTTTTTATAATATATTCCATCTTCTAATACAAGATTATTTTCTTTTTTTAAGTGATGATTTTCTGCTTGATCATTTTTTATATCAAGAATATCAATTAAATTTACTGTTTTTAAATAATCGTCATTGTTTTCATAGATTTCCAACACTGGATTTCTGCTAAGGCAATCTGCTTCTGTATTATTTTTTCCTGGATAATATTTTATTTCACAATTATATTGAGACAGATAATGTAACATATCACCTAATTCCTCATCAGTTCTATTTTTCACATTTAGCTTCTCTAAAGGTTTGTGATCTGTATAAATAGTAAAATGATTTCCAATCAACCAATGTTGCCAGAACTTTATACTTTCTTTAATAGCCAGACACTCTAAAAATATAGCTTTTTTATATTTTTGCGACTCATTAATTTTTTTAGAAAAGTATGCTACCGGCTTTTCTTCGCCGTTTTGTTGAATCTGTTTTAAAACTGCTCCTACACCTTTGACACTGGCATCTGTATAAATAAATATTGGTGCTTGTGGATCATAGATAGCTAGTATTGGTTTAGAACATAGATAATTTTTAATTTTTTTAAATGCATCTTCACATTGTTTTGTCCAATTAAAAGTCTGGTCTTTCCTAAGCAAATTATGTAATGGATCAAGTACTATTGAAACATTTGGAATGTATTTTCCATAAAAATTAATTTTTCCCAAAAACTGGCGTATTTGTTTTCTATTTTCTGGAATGGGAAAATCTTTTATTGATTTCAGATTATCTTTTAGTGGTGTAATCGTATTATTTTGTAATATATGTCCCAAATATTTAACAGAATTAGATGCGAATTTACATTTTACGAATTTTAGCCTGAAACCTTCTTCTCGAATCGCCTCCAGTAATTTTTTTATATGTAAAATATGTTCATTAAATGTCCTGGAAAAAATCAATATATCGTCAATATAATTTACGGTGAATTCTGTTAAGTTATATTTTCTTATAATGTTTCCCAAAATCCGTTGAAATATAGCTGGAGATATTTTAAGGCCAAAAGGTAAACAGGTCCACTGGTAGTGACCCTCCTGTGTTACAAATCCAGTTTTATGTCTGTCTGTAATTTTTAATGGAATGGACCAAAAAGCAGAATTTACATCTAAAGTAGTGAAATAATTACAATTTATTGTTTTAGTTACTAAGTCTTCTATGAGAGGAAATGGTTGTGCTTGAGGTATAACTATTTTATTCAGATCTCTAAAGTCAATGCATAATCTACTTTTTTTTCCTTCATCCCTTTTAAAAGCTAATGTAACAGGTGCAGCGAACGGGCTGTATGATTCTTCAATTAAGCCATGTTTTAAAAGCTGTGCAATTTGTTTTTCTATTTCAACCTTATCTTGAAATGAACATCTATATGGTCTTTTGTAACAATATTTTTCTACTTGCAAATTTATACAAGCTTCATAATTCTTGACCTTTCCTGTGTCATACTTATGTTTTGCAAAAATATCTCTGTAACTGTCCAATAAATTATTTATTTGTTCTCTTTGATTCTTATTTAAGTGTTCTGTATCTATATTAAATTTGTTTGTATCTATACCTTCATTAAAGTTTACTCCATACTCATTTTCCTCTATATTTTTACTATTTATTTTTAAATATTCTTTTTTTTGTATTTGGATATTTAAATTCTCATCATGAGTCAACCCAAATTTATTGATTGTATCTAGCCCTAAGATTAGATCATAGTCAAAATTTTCATTTTCAAAGATAAATGCATTTATTTTATTTGCTTTATTCAATATTTTTGCATGCAATGTAATCAATCCTTTGGTTTTGCCCCCTCCACTTATTGTTTTTATTGTCCCATGAAATTTATTTTGTTTTGTATTGGTAACATGAACTAACTTTGAATTTATTAATGTTATTCTAGAGCCAGGGTCATACAGTCCCTTAGTTTCTAATGTATCATTTAATATAACCTTAATCTCAATTAGTGGAGGGAATTTTAGTTTTTTGGATCCTCATTGCTCAACTCAACTTGTAATATTGAATTAGAATTTAAATTTCTGTCTTCAGTTGTATTTTTTCCATTTTTAAACCAACAAATATTTTCAGGATGAAATCTATTAAATTTTCCTTTATTTTCACAAATCGTGCACGATTTTTTCTCATTTAATTTAATTTCTTGTCTACTATATTTATATTTATTTCCAGTGTTTGAAGTTATCTTTGTGTCGTTTTTCTTTGTTAAATGTTCCAGTCCTCTTATGTAATTAAATAGGTCATTCACATCTTTTAGGCTTTCTCTCTCTATTTTATCTGTTATAATGTTAGGCAACCCAATGGCAATTAAATCAATTAAAGTTGATGTGTCTATAGATTTGTTTATTTCCAGCAGATATCTCTCTTTTTTTATAGCATATTCTAATATTGAGCCTTGTATATATTTGAAATTCATGGCATATCTTATTGGTGACCAACCTTTATTAGCAAATGTGTCACTGAAACTTTTCCTCCATACAGACCAATCTGAATCTATAGTATGTTTTATAATCATTGAACTATACCAGTCTTTATAAGTATCTTCCAACAGTAATCTTAAAATTTCAATTTTTTTTATATCCGTTTCTATTTGTAAACGTACACATTCACTTTCAAATGAGTTTAACCATTGAATAACATTTGTTGTATTTCTTGAAAACTTTTCTATTGAAAATTCTTCTAATAATCTCATTTTATTTTCTGATTTTTGGAATGATTTATTTAATGTAGGTAAATTTAAAGATGACTCATTTTCTTGTTCAAATTTCTCAAGTAAAAACCCATCAAATTGTATGTTGTCATCATCTAAATATATTGATTTCATCTCTTTATTTAAAGTTATCCATACCTGTCTTTTATCATGTCTCCTCTGGAGGGATTTCTTTACTTTTTCAAATATATTATGATTTATTATTCCCTTGTGTAAATGAATAGGTTGATATTTTTCAGGTACAATAAAAGTTTGATTTAGTGTATCAGTAATCGTTGTTATGGCATATATATTTGTTTTACTATCCTCTGATTTGGCTTTTACAATAAATTCAAATTTTAATTTCTCCATTGTTCATGCGTGACACGTATAGAAATTGTCGATTTATAAGATTACTTTTAATGTTGGGATTTAGCAATGCATAACACAATGTGATTCGTCTAAAAAAGAGATTTATTTATAAGATTAATAACAATATTTAAATATAAAAAAACCCAATAAAATAAAACAATAAAACCACTAACCTAAAAAAGAGAATCGACAATTAAATGTCCATGCACTCATGTAGTATTGACTTATAATACTTTTACTAGCTATTACACTTAATTCCACAATGAATAAGACTATAATTAATATCAGCTTTTAAACGGTAAATAATTTAAAATGAAAGTTATGTATTGTACGTTAGATCAATTCAAAATGGCAGCAACGGCGAGCGTCGGTCTCCGATCCTCTGTGGAACGTAGCGCCATCTATCAAATGAACTAAGCAACCGACACGGTGCTTACATATATATATATATATATATATATATATATATATATATATATATATATATATATATATATATATATATATATAAATGTATAAATAATAAATATTGGTCTATCTCTAAGACAAATAACTGATTATTTTTTCATTCATGACCCCAGATTTTAAATATATATTATGTCAATGTACTCTATAAAAAGTAGTCCAATTGCTTACAACTATAGAAAAATAAGCTTCCCGCACACAGCAGGGTAGGCAGAGGGAACCTAGTGTTAAGACACTCCGTTCCCCACTTTCTGCCGAATTCTGGAGGCATTGCGTGTTGAGTGGCAGAACTCAACGCCGCGTTTAACCTCGACACCAGAGCGAAGAAATGGAATTATAAATTTAAGTAAATATTTCATCTCCTCGAGTGGGGATCGAACCCACAACCAGTCGGTTTTACAGTCACACCTCGTACCGCTGCGCCACGACTGGCCTCATAAAATAAGAGTTTAATATTATAAAATGTAAACTACACTTGTATTAAAATGATTGTTTTTTCATTTTGTCCTCTAAATCTAAGTAACAGATAACAGTAAAACTTCTATTTTTAATATCTATTTGAGTTTAAAATCACCTTAGTCTACGCAATCTGACATATCTTAATAGCCCCGACCGACCAGTGGTAATTTCTTTCGCGTATCTAGAGATATTTTCTAGAGAGTTTAGCTTTAGCTAGATTAACATATGTGTTCGTGTAAAGACTTTAAAGCTACACTCACTCACACTAGTATAAAAAATCAGATAAAAAAGAAAATTTATAGGAAGGAAAATTTAAAATATCCGGGTCATATAAAAATATATGGTGAGATTGAACGTTTCACGTCCAAAGGTGTTGTTGAAATCGTTCTTTGCTGTCGGAACTGAATATAAAATTGTGAATTCATGGTTATTTTTAACGTTATAATAAGTATGTTTCTTGTTTATATAAACCGTCCTCTTGGTTTATTTTTTGAATTGACGTAAGGGCCCAGATGGAACATATCAACAACCCGAGGGCAAAACCTACTCTAAAATATATTATTTTGAAAGAGTTACTATATGTATAAAATTATATAATAAAAGGACTTAAAATATAGAAATCATTTTAAATGCCATATGCATTTCTTATTTATAAAATTTTAATTTTTACTTCCCTAAGTAAGAAGAAAACATTTTTGTCTCGAAGTGTTAAGTTAAAAAACTTTTAGTGATAGCTTAAAATCCAAATGTGATATTTTTTTCTACATTTAAAAACATTTTCTTTGATATAAACAATATAATATAATAAATTTTCTTTCATAAAAAAATATAATTATATTTAGTTGATGAATAGCTGATTAAGTGTTTAATAACGTTGGTAGGTTAACCCTTATTTAATGTCGCCCTGTAAGGAAGTTTCCTCTACCAGATAAACTGATGATCTGGTCAAGATCGTTCGGAACATTTAAATATGATTAATCCAGATTGGAGGTTCTTGGGAAGGCCAATGAAGGAAGAGTTTGAAAGGACGACCAAATTACTTTTTTATATTTTATTTATTTGTCTTTATCTTAAATTGTTCTTTGCTTTGTCCTTCTTTTTAGTTTATTCAAATTACTTTATAAAACGATACTTGTCCTAATATACTGTTTTGTAATAGGGCTGATAGCTGCAATAGATTTATACTGATGTAGTTATTATAATTTTATATCTCATTACTAATATTCCACTTATACAACAAGTTACTCGTAAGTTCGTTTGCCTTGTCTTTTCCATAAAAGATAATGAACAGAAAAATCCATAATCCTATGTAAAAATAAATATTCCCATATTTATTTCTTTGAGAATTAGAGCCCACAATCATCACGTGAAGTCAAATATACACAAGTAGACCTCGATGATAACCTTAACGGGGATAAATGTTAAATATACTTTATAGTTCATAGTAACAAATAACAAACAAATGTACATATGATAGGTTGTTGTGATGATATTTGCCTTTTTGGAATACATTTATTCATAAAAATTCGATGAAATGGACATGCAATAAAGGAAGGAAAAAGCTATATCTAAATATAGTTTTATGTATTATAATTTATAGAAGAGTTAGGTTTTTAGCTTCACGCTTTTCCCCGCACACAGCAGGGTAAGCAGAGGGAACCTAGGTCCCTAGGGTTAAGCCACCTGAGATTAGCGCCAAAAAACGCAAAGACAAACAGACAAACCGAAAACAGACAAAAAAAATCAAAATCATTGTTTTGAATTATTCATTCATAAATGCACCAAATAATAGATCTTCTCACAAAACCGCCATGTACAGACAACCATTTTTTATATCTGTTTTCTTCTTCTTCTTGGCATTAATTCTTAGGCATTTACTTCTTGCTCAACCTATTCCTCTTCGCATGGTCTTTAACGACCTCGGAGCTTAGACCATTTTTATATGTATCTATATATATTATATTCATCAGGAAGAAGGATTCAGGTCACCATCTCAGTACTTTAATCTTTGTCATATAATGATAAACTGTTGCGTCATTCTAATATAACGCTCGTATATAAATAGTGCACACTCCCGTCCACGTGGCACCGAGGTTGTTGACTTGTTCGACATACAAGGTGTTTATTTTAAGTCCAACCACAGGCTTTATTATACTGTTGAGTGCAAGGATATTTTTAAAAAGGACCTAAGAAATGTTTTTTTTTAGCTTTGTAAAAATAGTGCTAGAATTCGTGATGCAGTGGCATAGCTTCTGGCTTTAGACACTACGTTTATGGATTTGATTCCCATTTGAAGGAATCAAATTTTTTTGTTCGGTCTGATATAAGATAAAACGCGGTGCTGAGTTCCAACAGTCAACACGGAATGTCTAGAAAAGTGAACGGTGGAGTGTTTTTTCACTAGGTTCTCTGTGCCTACCCTACTACCTGCTACATAAGAGGTACAGCGTAGAGCTATAAAAGCTATCAGCAACGAAATATAATCTTGATGTGGCAAAGCGCGGAGTTGAGTTCCGCCACTCAATACGCAATGCCTCCAGAACTTGGCAGAAAGTGGGGAACGGAGTGTCTTAACACTAGGTTCGCTCTGCCTACTCTGCTGTGGATACAGCGTGAAGTTAAATATAATCTTATAAAAGTATGAATGTGTATATATTTTTGTCCACTTAACTTGTGACATTGGTGTCGATTATTTATAATATCTGATGATTCTCACAATCCTAACCTGAATTTTATTATATTTGATTGCGATGATTCAGTATTCCGTTCCACAAAACTTTCATTACAGAATGTGTCATGTGACGAATTTAAATGTGAATAACTAAACTAAATACAAAACTGCTTCCGATGTAAGATAGATCTAAATTATTTTTGGTGAAACTGACGAACGAGATTTTAAGGACATTTATCTCCTTCCAAGGGTAATGTTTCAAATATATGACGTTTATTTTTATTATTTTAATCTAAATTCCAATGTGGTTGTAAAAATAAGTAAGCATTAAAAAAAAACTAGGCTTAGTATTTAATATTATAATTTTTTTCGCTCCGGTAACAACGCAAAGCGAGGCATTGAGTTCCGCTAATCAACACGCAATGCCTTCAGGTTTGGCCAAAAGTAGTATTATCAGAGTATCTTAATATACTCCCAGGTTCCCTCTGCCTATCCTGCTAATGTGCGGGATATAGCGTGAAACTAAATTATGCTAGTATTACTCTATATGGAATTACTATTTTTCCCCTGGCTAACAAAATAGAAATAGTGCTATATAATTATATGGAACATGTCCGATTATACTTTTAGTGAAGACAATGTTTCAAGGTTACAAAGTCCATTTTTTTGTTATGGCCAGGTGTAAATCTTCTCTTTTCACCTGCTCTATATAAAAAGTACATTTTTGACATCAATGTGAATTTTCAAGGATAGTATCAAAAACGTAATAAATACCTGATGTTCCACTTTTGTGGGATGACAGTAGATAACGAAACTTAATTTAATATAATTCCATATCAATATTTAGTACATTACAGATAGCCTAAATTGATAGGGCAACGACATTTTTGACATGATTTAATGAGCATATTTTACTTTGAAATGTAGATGGATGACAATATTATTTTGATTTTAGCTTTATAATTCACGATTTTTTTAAATATTTTATAATACTATATTTTATAATTTAATATTATTTTATTCTAGAGGCTTGTCGTAGCCCAGGGGCATGTGACTGTCAACTCGACACGCTGTGGACTCTTATGCGAGGAAATGAAATATTTGATATTTAAATTTCCACGCTCTCGTAACAAAGCAAAGCGACCCGTCGAGTTCCGCAACTCAACCCGCAATGCCTCAAAAATACGGCGGAAAATGACGGTGGGAGTGTCTTAACACTAGGTTATCTCAGAAAAGAACGAATAAATATAAAATACATGTTTAAAAAAGTTTTTTTTAATTCCTTTTGTTTGTCACTAAGGTGGTAAGGCCAACGACAATATCTCCAATAATATATTTCTGAACAATATATCTAATATTATACATTGAATAAAAATTTATATATGAAGTCCTCACCTTTAACCTTTTTTGGGTATATTTTAAAAAACAAACAATACAATGCAACTTTTTATATACAAACACATTCATAAAAGGCTGTTCAACTTGCCTTTTTCAAAATGTATCATAATTTACGAGAAAATCTATTCATTAGGTCGTCTACACTTTAATCGTATTATATTTATATCTCTTCCCTCCCACGTTCTCTAACAAATAATAGAATGGTGGTGGTTAAACAAATTCTAAAACAGCATTACATGCTCCTACTGTGATCTAAAAATACTTCTTATAAATCTTCTTGTTGTATCATGCACACAGCAGAGGGAACCTAGAGCTAAGACACTCCGTTCCCCATTTTCCACTGAATTCTGGAGGCATTGCGTGGCGGAACTCAACGCTGGGCTTTTGCCTCGGCACCAGATGTAAGAAGTGAAAATATATATTTCAATAAATTTTCATTACCTAGAGTGGGGATTGAACCCACAACCAGTTGTGTTTACAGACTTGTGCTTAGGGCCTTGCGCCACAACTGGCCTCAAATATACTTAGAATGAAATTATTGATTTCAAAGGAATATTCAATATTATTTACGAAAAATTGAAGCAATAAAAAATTTAAAATACTAAAACAGTTATTACGATGTATAAAAAAAGATTTTGAAAGAGATAAAGGATTTAATTTTCCAATAATAATATTCTTTTCATATTCGTACAATGTTGTTGTTGTATACTATAATTATTTTGATTGTATTTTTTTCGTATTCGTTTTTATCTATAGGTACAATTGTAATCTCATGGTAATTTTTATAATACTATGGATTTAAGTTGTATTGATATTTCATATAATTGCTTCAAAATATTAATAGTTTAAAAATCAACTTCACGCTGTATCCCGCACACAGCAGGGTAGGCAGACGGAACCTAGTGTTAAGATACTCCGTTCCCCACTTTCTGCCGAATTACGGAGGCATTGCGTGTTGAGTGGCAAAACTCAACGCCGCGCTTAAACTCGACACCAGAGCGAAGAAATGGAAATATAAATTTAAGTAGGCCAGTTAGGCCATAGTGTAATATTTTCATATTTTATATAATTGTTATATTGTGTTTGTTACATAGAGATAGATATATTTGTATTCAAGATAAATTACAATTCATTAGAAATGATTATTTGCCAGGATAGAGTCCAATGGATTGTTTATATTGAGAGGGCTTATTGGTAATAAGCTAATGACGTTGTTTTGACCATTTGTTTACTTTTCCCAAACTGTACCATTCTAACTACTAATGTATTAATTATGTTTGTATAATGATTAAGCTATTATAAATAGTCCTCAACCCCTTTCAAACATCAGTTCTAGTTAAGCTCTTCCTCGCTGAAGTGTTCTTAGTAATAAATATTATAAATTTATCGTGACGCTGCGCAGTTGTTATTTTCAAGGCCCCTTCTGACCTCCGAACATTACATTTTTGGTGTCAGAAGTGGGATGATCAGGCACTGTTGAAATATTATAGTTCCTGTTCTCCTGACAACATTTCGGTCATCGGTCAGAATCTTCAGTTCATCGACGTATTAATTACGTATTGAAGGATCACCGCTAATTCAGTTATAGACGTATCTACATACGTACTGAAAGGCATTACGTGAAGGGAACCTAAAAGCAACCAGACGAGGCATTCAATCCTCGATCACAGCAGTCTACGAAGATCACAGCGAGTCATCCGTCAACGAGGTTCGAGTACGAGGAGCTGGGCGACTGTGGTTCTTTGCTGGCTTATACTTGCCAGTACCGCTAGTAGCAACAGGTCAGTTCTTCGGTGGCGTTCGCGCTATCACCACGACGAGACGACGAGAAACGAGCAGGACTCCGCAATATTAATACGGATATCGTTCCAAGTGAGTCGAACCGTTATATTGTGTAATTTTTTTGTATTAGAGAAAAAGTAATAGGTAGAAATTTATGAATAGAGTTATATATAGAATTTAAGTTTAATGGAAAATTGAAAGAAAGATAGGATTGTTTATTTGAGTAGAAATTTATTAAAAAACTAAGATGTACAATTCGGAAGATAAAGTCTCAGTTGGATTTATAGATATTGGTTTAGCAGAGCGCATGATTAATAAGTATGATGGGGATAAATCAAATCTACATGTTTTTATTGATAACTGTAATAACGCGTTTACATTATTAAACCCAGTATATAAGATTGCATTTGTATCAGTTGTATTAGCCAAAATCGAAGGAAATATTCGTTCCACCTTATTAAATCGATCGTTTGCATCATGGGAAAGTTTAAAAGAACATTTATTAGAAAATTACTCAGAGAAACGGACTTTTGCACAATGGCAATTAGAGTTAAATTCATGTAGGCAAGGGAATACAGAGTCAATATCAAGATATTCCAGTAGAGTCGAAAATTGTTTTATAAAATTAATTAAATCGTTAGACCCAAAGCTAACTAAAGAAGCTCGTGAAGCTAACGTTGAATTACTAAAAAAACAAGCATTAAATATTTTTATAAGCGGTCTTCAACCACAACTACATATTTTATTAAAATCGCAAAAACCTTTAACGTTCGAAGACGCAGTTTCTATAGCAATTTCGGAAGAACAAGAAATTAAGTCACGACAAGAAATGTATTCAAAACAAAATTATAGTCCATCTTTAAAAAAATGTTTAAACTGTAATAAATTAGGCCATTTAGCTTTCCAATGTAGGAATCAACCCACAATTAGACACGTACAAACAAATATAAATAATACAAACGTACCTACTTGTTATAATTGTCAAAAAAAGGGACATCTTGCCCGCGATTGCTGGAGCAAACGCAATACAAATACAAGCTATAATCGTAATGTAAATCAGAATAATCAATTTAATAATTCGAATAATAGAGTGAATTGGAATAATAAAAATAGGCAACCAACAAATAATAATTCTTTAAACTCCAACGGTCCAAGGCCCGCGGCCAACCCGAGGACTTAAAATTTGAATCAGGCCGATTACGATTCATTGATACGCGAATATCATCTTATATAAGGTTAGAATCAACGAGTATATTAGAAAATAAAAACAAGTTTTTACTTGATACGGGCGCTGAGATTACGTTATTAAAAGTTTCGTGCTTAGAAAATGATACCTCTATAAACAAATATACAAAGATTAAACTCAAGGGAATAGACGAGAACGTTAGCCCAACTGAAACACTCGGTTGTGTCCATTTAACATTTACGATAGGAGGAAGACGACTTAATCATACAATTCATGTTGTACCCGATAAGTTTTCTATCGAATGCGATGGTGTAATAGGCAGCGATTTTCTGTCAAAGACTAATGCAATAATTAGTTACAAAGAGAATAAAATAAGAATATGTGGCATGGAAATAGATATTGAACATGAGAATAAAGGGTTTAAAAATGGAGATTCTAAGGAAAATATATTAGAAAATAAAATGTTTGATGAAGAGAATGAAAGTAATATGTATTATGAAAATTATAACAGTTATGAAATTGAGGAAAATTGTGAAGTTAATCCACAAATTGAGAATAACGAAACAAGTAAAGAAAACAGAGAAATTGAACAGAGTATTTTTATTGTTGAACCAAGATGTGAAAAAATTATTTCGATACGAGTAGAGAACTCTAATATGAAAGAAGGTATAATACCAGAATCAATTATATTATCAGAAGGTGTTTATTTATGTCCGAGTATAGTTAAAGTTCAAGAGAACAAAGCAATAACAGTATGTTTGAATACGACAGATAAGGAAGTAAAAGTAAATAAGTTAATTGTAAAGTTAGAGCCAGTAAGTAATGAACTACAAGAAGCAAATGAGATAATTAACGTAAACAAAATTAAGAGTGAAGAAATTTGTAAAGGAAATCGGTTAGATAAATTGAATGAAACTTTACGAATCGATCATTTGAATAAAGAAGAAAAAGAGTCATTATTAGAATTATGTAGAGAATATAATCACATATTTCATTTAGAAGGTGATTCATTAACGTCAACAAATACGGTGATGCATGAGATACCTATAAATAATAACATACCTATTAATACAAAGTCATATAGGTATCCAGAAGCCCTAAAGGAGGAAGTTAATGATCAAATTAGTAAATTGTTAAAAGATAAGATAATACAACCATCTAGTAGTCCATGGAATTCACCAGTATGGGTAGTTCCTAAGAAAATGGATGCATCAGGCAAAAAGAAATGGCGACTCGTGATCGATTATAGAAAACTAAATGAAATAAGTGTTGGTGATGTTTATCCTCTTCCACAAATAAATGATATATTAGATCAATTAGGTCATAGTAAATATTTTACAACCTTAGACTTAGCGTCAGGTTTTCACCAAATTGAAATGAATCCCAAAGATCAAGCTAAAACAGCATTTAGTGTTCCGTTAGGTCACTATGAATATACCAGAATGCCATTCGGATTAAAAAATGCACCGGCGACTTTTCAAAGATTGATGAACAATGTTTTAATTGGTTTACAAGGATTAAAATGTTTTGTCTATCTTGATGATATTGTTATCTATGGAAATTCATTGCAAGATCATAATATTAAGTTAAAAGAAGTTTTTGAACGATTAACGAAACACAATTTAAAACTTCAACCAAATAAATGTGAATTTTTAAAAACCGAAGTTATGTATTTAGGTCATTTGATTACGCAGGACGGGGTGAAACCGGATCCCAAGAAAATAGAATCAGTAAAGAACTATCCAGTTCCAAAGAGTCCAAAAGATATTAAAAGCTTTTTAGGATTAGCTGGTTATTATAGGAGATTTATAGAAAACTTTAGTAAACTTAGTCAACCTTTGACTAAACTTTTAAAGAAAGAAGAACCTTTTATTTGGACAAGCTTACAACAACATTCTTTTGAAACTTTAAAAGCAAAGTTATGTGAAGAACCAATTTTACAGTACCCAGATTTCTCATCAACGTTTAATTTAACTACGGACGCAAGTAATTTTGCCATAGGAAGTGTTTTGTCACAAGGGATAGGACATGATGATCTTCCAATAGCATATGCAAGTAGAATACTCAATAAAAGTGAAACGAATTATTCTACAACCGAGAAAGAGTTATTAGCAATCGTATGGTCAGTAAAACATTTTAGACCATATCTATACGGTCGTAAATTTAAAATTATAACCGACCATAAACCGTTAACTTGGTTAATGAATGTTAAAGATCCTGGATCTAGATTAGTTAGGTGGAGACTTTTATTAGAAGAATATGATTACGAGATAGTTTACAAACAAGGAAAATTGAATCAGAACGCAGACGCACTAAGTAGAATAAAACCTGATACTAATCAGAGTATGACTGCGTTAAAAGTAAATAGTATAACAAGAAATGGAGAAAGCTATTCATCATTTTTAAAAGAAATGGAAAGGAAACCAATTTTATATAACAAATTAGAAGAATACAACGACAGGCTTCCAGATAACGTTAATAAAGTAATATTTACATCAGTTGATTTAGACGAAGATAACGATAAGATTTTATTACAATATAAACCTTATGTCAAAGACTTAAAGTCCCAGAAACCCAATCAAAACGATGTTTTAAACATATCAGATAACGGTAAGAAAATATATTTTACATTTCCAAAAATTAATTATTGGGATAACGTAACGTATGAAGATATATTCAAATGTTTTAAGAATTTAAAATATACTTTACAAAAAGAAGATATTAAACAAATCAGTTTCACTAGTTTTTGCAACTTTCGACTTAAATGGCATAAAGTTAGAACTATGATAAGATATATATTTAGAGATACAGATATGGTAATTAACGTTTTTCACGGGAAAGTTCAAACGCCAAAGAGGGAGGATATTCCATCAATCTTAGAAGAAAATCACTCTAATATAATATCAGGTCACATAGGTTTTCATAAGACTTATAAGAAAATTAAAGCTAATTACAAATGGGAGTCTATGAAAAAGGACATTAAAGAATTTATAAAGAAATGTGAATCATGTCAAAAGAATAAATTAAATAGAAAGAAAAATAAGAAACCAATGGAAATTACTTCAACTTCTACAGAAGCTTTTCAGAAAATTGCTTTAGATATTGTTGGTCCGCTACCTTTAACAGAAAATGGAAATAAGTATATATTAACATTACAGGATGACTTAACAAAATATTCTCAAGCTTATCCGTTACTCAAACATGATGCTGAAACTATAGCAGATTGTTTTGTTCGTAATTTTATTTGTAAATTTGGTACTCCTGAAATTGTGTTAACAGATCAAGGAGCCGATTTTACTTCGAATTTGATAAAAGAAATTTCTAAATTATTTAAGTTTAAAAAGATAAATACAAGTGCTTATCATCCACAATCTAATGGAGCGTTAGAAAGAAGTCACTCGACATTAGCAGATTATCTTAAACATTATGTTAACGAAGATCAAACTAATTGGGATAAATGGATAGATTTTGCCATGTTTTCATATAATACGAGTGTTCATACGTCAACACAATTCACTCCATTTGAATTAATATTTGGTTTCAAAGCAAACTTGCCTAGTTCTATAATTAAAGAACCAGAATTTAAATACTTTTATGATACATATTTGGACGAACTTGTTTTAAAATTAAGAAAATCACGAGATATAGCAAGAAATAAATTAATCGATTCAAAAGAATATAACAAACAAATATATGATAAGAAATGTAAAAATATAAACTTCAAAGTAGGAGATACAGTATATTTAAGCAACAATGCAATTAAAATAGGTAAATCACGTAAGTTATCACCATATTGGTTAGGACCCTATAAAGTAATTAAGGTTAATTCATCGACCAATGTCACGATCAAAATAAAAAATAAGAAATTAAAAGTTCATTCTAATAGACTGAAGCATGCATTTGTTTCAGAATGAACCTGGTTCGTGTCTCGATATTCCTGACATGGATAAAGTATGTAATAAGTAGTGATAGTTATTATAGTATAAGTGTAATTGATAAAGGCGGAATTTATTTTGAAAATTTAGGAAAGGTTAATCATTTTGATAGCGAATGGAAATTAGTAACTTTTTTGAATTTAGCAGATATTCATAGGAAAATAACTTTAATTCATAACACCTACGTCACAACCAAAGATCTTTGTTATCATGACAATTTCAGTAAGTATTCCTTATGTCAAACTTCGCTCGTTATTTTAGAACAAATAATTCCCCAAATGAAGATGCAAGAGAATGTGCTAAAAGAATTAACTGGTTTTCATAACCATAGAGTAAAACGATCATATATAGACGGAGTTGGGAGTTTATTTAAGGTTTTATTCGGAACTTTAGACGTAGAAGATGCTAAAAGGTATAATAAAGCAATCGACAATTTAGATAAAAATGAACAGGAAGTTTTAGAACTACTAAAATCACAATCAAATGTAGTCAAATCGACCATTTCTAACTTTAATAGCACTATCACAGATTTATATGTAAATGAAAAAATATTTAACGAAAACTTAAATTTATTAACCAATTATACAAAAGACATAGGAAACAAAATATTTGACATTAAAATGAAACAAGACATTGATGAACATATGTCATTACTTACATTGATTACAACTGAAATAAACAACGAAATCTCCACTGTTATTAATGCAATATTATTTACTAAAAACAACATAATTCATCCTGTTATTATAACGCCAGAACAATACGGAATTGAACTGAGGAAAACAGTATCATATTTACCACCTCAGACTAAATATCCTTTAGAAATTAATGAAAAGAATATACCAGAGTTGTTATCATTAGTAAACCTAGCTTCGTATGTTTCCAACGAGAAACTAGTCTTTATAATTGAGACTCCTTTGATCACTCAAGCTAGTTACGATTTATATAATGTTTTACCTGTACCAATTAAAAGTAGAGATGATACGTTTATATTTGTTTTACCTAATTTTAAGTATTTTTTGATATCACATAATAAAATTCATTATACAAATTTACAAAATTTAGATAATTGTAATAGGCTTCAAGATAATATTAGATATATTTGTAAATTAGAAACACCTTTGTATTCAGTTCACACTAGCAAAACATGTGAAACAGAACTTATGTATAGTTATACTAAATTACCTAATGAATGTGATACTAGAGTAGGATATATAGCTTCAGAACAATGGTATAAATTACATAGTGATAATCATTGGATGTTTGTAACACCCAAGAAAGTAATTGCTACAATAAACTGCAAGAATAAAGAACCTTTAGATATCGAATTAATTAATACTGGAATATTAAAAATTTCAGATAATTGTAAATTATATACGACGAATGTTATATTGCAAACGCAATCACTAGGTTTAAAAAGTAACTTTAATTCAATTTTACCACCAATAGATATCATATCAGATGATTGTTGTAAGAAAATAAAGAATAAAAACATAACAAATATTAATTTTGTACCAATAAAAATTCATGAGAAATTAGATTTGGAAAGTTTAGATTTGGCGAGTCATAAAATTGACAAAATAAACGATATGATTGATAAGATGGAAAATCAATCTATATTTGATAAAGTTATTCATAATACTTATTTTGCATATATATTATTATCAATTTTGAAAATGATCTTTATTTATATAATTTATAAATTTGCTAGATACTTATGGAAAAGACATTTCTTTTGTAATAGAAATGATAGAATATTAGCATTAGAAGATACTAAATCATGTTGTGCACGAATAACAAATTGTATCACACTGAAAGTTAATAGTTCAGACGATAGAGAAATAGAATTGGAAGAAATACCTTCCACATCAGACAATTCAAATGTACCATTGAGACGCAGTGGTAGAATTGCTCAATTAAAAATAAATTAAGAAAAATTGTATGTTACTAAGTTTTGACTAATGTATACCTTAGATTTAAGAACTATACTAATGATGAATGAAATGAGAAATGTATTGTATTGTTATTATAAGTCGTATCTTTATGATTAAATTTATGAGTATTGTTTATCGATGTTTTAAAATAATTCTTGATTATTTTCTTAAAGGGGGAGGATTGTAATATTTTCATATTTTATATAATTGTTATATTGTGTTTGTTACATAGAGATAGATATATTTGTATTCAAGATAAATTACAATTCATTAGAAATGATTATTTGCCAGGATAGAGTCCAATGGATTGTTTATATTGAGAGGGCTTATTGGTAATAAGCTAATGACGTTGTTTTGACCATTTGTTTACTTTTCCCAAACTGTACCATTCTAACTACTAATGTATTAATTATGTTTGTATAATGATTAAGCTATTATAAATAGTCCTCAACCCCTTTCAAACATCAGTTCTAGTTAAGCTCTTCCTCGCTGAAGTGTTCTTAGTAATAAATATTATAAATTTATCGTGACGCTGCGCAGTTGTTATTTTCAAGGCCCCTTCTGACCTCCGAACATTACAATAGAAAACCCACGTACACCAATAGGTGCCTCAAGTCTAGTAATTAATCCGCAGGTTCCACCATGTTATAATAAAGAGAACAATCATATAGATATATCAGTAAAGTTATCACTAAAATATTTAAACAGCGGCAGGGAAGGTGAAGTATATAAGCAGTATCAGTAGAATAGTGTTAGATACTCCGTGCCCTACTTTCCACGTAATTAACGAAATATTACGTGTTGAGTGGCGGAACTCAGCGCTGCACTTTATCTTTATAATAGAGCGATTAAATAAAAATAATTAATTCCCCCCAGATGGAATCGAATTTATCATATAAGCAGTATCAGTAGAGTAGATTTAAATGTAGGGAAAATGGAATTAAGTATTAACTATTTATTTTCTCTTTCAGGTAAGTGAGCATCACGAAATCGAAATCACGAAATCTATTCCAGATAAATTGAAACGTGAAGTTTGTATGCAAGAAAAAAAATGAGAAGAAGAACAAAATTGGTCACTAGGTTTCCGGTTCAGTATCAACATTTTGTTTAGATCATACCTACAAAACTACAAGAAAGTACGTTACTCATATTTATAATATAAGATTTGAACCCATTAGCTCTTAATGATTACTTGGATACAACTATTCAGGTCTACGGTGCCTTGGAGCACAGAAAAAAAAACAACTACAAGCTTCTAAATCAACATAAATCAAATCTTTATGCTTAAACTATTCAATTTTACTTGATAATCGTTAGATTTGTATATATATATTTTAAGATATTATCAGCTTGATAGCAAAGGTAGAGATTACTGGCGTTCCAAAAAGTAGATCCGGCCGTCAAAGTTCATTATAAAAAAAAAAAATAGTTGCAGCTATTATTTTGTTTTCTGTTTTATTTTTGTAATAATTATTAAAGCAAATTTTTAATAACAACACAGACCAAACTATTGATAAATATTAGTGGGTATGCTATATACATTTGGCCTATAGTCTAATAACGTAAAATATATATACATCGAATAATACTATCAATTGAGTATCAATACTAGATCTAAAAATAGTCTTTACGTACATGCCAAGAATATGCTGTTGAAAAACGTTATAGAGTTACACTTCCCTGTGTTGTGGCAGCTATCTCAAAAAGGTACATACAAACAAAATTGGTATACATATCTATTTTTCTTTACATAGATTTATATTGCGTATTTATTGCTTGCTTTGGATATTTTTTTTTAGTTTTGCGCTTCACGAATCTGGAAACCTAGAGTTAAGACACTCCATTTCCATTAAGTCACTTTCGTTTCCCGGTTTCCGCCGAATCTGAAAACATTGCCTTTCCAGAACAAGGATATGGAAATATTTAATATTTCCTCGAACAGAAATCAAATGTTACGAAGGCATTTAATAATTTCTTATAGTTTAACTGGACCACTGTGGTTCTAAAACAGGTGTGAAAGTCTTCTATATCTATATAGCTTAGGTCCTGCCTAGGCCTAATAGCTATACAATAGGAAAAGTTTCATTCTAATCCTTCCAGTATTTTAGAAGATATACATTCACAAAGAGACAAACGGACGGACAAATGTTTCGTGTTACTATTTTTATATTACCCTAAATGTTTTTTCCTAAAAATATTGAATGTCCAGAAACTTTTTTACTGTTTTATTATATAGTATAGATCCATAAATTATAATAAGATTAAGTTATACTTTAAATATTTTACCTAAAACTTAATATTTTCTATTGAAGTATTCGAAACGTGACATATTACTCTGTTTACTACTTTCCGCTGTGTTCAGACCAATGTGTGCAAAGTCGCTGTCACAATAACTTATTTTAAGTGACATACTTAACGTTCCCGTTGCTTAATGCAATGTTTGACTTTGTGGTAAATGATATTTTTTTTCGAACATGAGATTAATATTGTTTGCCCTATTGGCCGTTACAGCGACACTAGATGAGTAAGGCGTCCTTTTTCTTTTACGAAGACCATCCGTGAGCATATCTTGTATGAGATCGCTGTATAATCGCTCGTGCATGCAACTGCAATGCTACAGAGGAATGCCCGCCTATTGCGGGTTACCATCGCTTTCTGTATACCTAAGGGTTTCTCCTAGAGCACCTACCGCCTCAATTACTTCAAAAGAATCACCACAAAGGGTTGTGGTGCAGCCTGCAGCCTCTTTCTTCCTTCCTCTGGTGTAAGGGGATTTGGAGATACACCTACCGCCTTCTCCTAGCTTTCCCACCTTGCGACGGTTCTAGGTTCGATTCCAACTCGAGGGAACGAAATATTTAACATTTTAATTATTTTGCTCTGGTAACGTGGCAAAGCGCGGTGTTGAGTTCTGCCACTCAGCACGCCTTCAGAATTCGGTTGGAAAGTGAGAAACTTTACTTCGTAACCTATTTACATTCCCAATTTGAATTTTCTACGTCCAGTAATCACGCGTGTGCCTAGTTTGTTAGTCATGAAGAGGTTAGGTAGGTCTAAATAAACGAACAGGATAGCATATCTCTAGGTCCGGCCTATCCGGATTATTATTATGGGAGATAAATAATTGGAAATAAGGGCCAAAAAAATCTAAATTGAAAGTAACTAATATTATATATTTATATACTTATTCATAGCAATCTACCTTAACAACTTTAATTATATAAAATATGATATAATGTTATGTATGTACTGTATTGTTGTTTGCTGCGGTTATAACATATTATACTTTTGTGTATAGCAAGCAAATAAGTGAATATCTGAATTCTTCCATTCTTAAACATTGTTTTCTGACGTACCTGGTCTCCGAGATTTCATTGTGCCAATGTAAATCAACCCAATGTACTAGTTTGTGCCTGTTTCCATTATAAGTAAAAGTCATATGATTTAAAAATATATGAAAATATAATTTAAACTTTATCGTTTATTTTGTAAAGAAAAGAAGTATTTTTTTTCAGCTTCATGCCGTATCGCGCACCCAGTAGGGTAGGCAGAGGGAACCTAGTGTTAAGACACACCGTTCCCCATTTTCCGCCGAGTAATGGAGGCATTGCGTGTTGAGCGGCGAAACTCAACACCGCTTATTAAGCTTACGCGCTTAAGTATTTATTATTTATAAATAAAAAGGACAACTGTGCCTTTTCTAAGTATCTATTACTTAATGATTACCTAATTCATATTACAACAACACACTTTTTAGACCTCATTCACGTTTTATTACGTTTCTTATCATTTTGATTATTAAAACCGAATAGAAGTCTTTTAAATGAAAGATATACATGTATATATTTCGTATGTTCTTATATTATATTATACTTACCAAATCTATATAATTGTTTAAAACATACTTATTTACAATTTTATTTCCTAAGTGTGGATTAAGAGTTCAAAAATGTTAAAAATTGTCCATAACATATTAATGATATTTGTTGCTGACGGAGTGTAATGCGAATGCGCACTCGTGATGTAACTACGTACAAGCAGAGTAAACAACTTTGTTTTATCTCTTGGATGCGGATTGAAAGCTTGCCTTTCGTTCAGCAAATGACTTGTATTTTTCCAAACAAAAAATTTTCTTTCAGAAATATTTTTAAAATGAAATATTGTTTGAAAATAAGTTATTTATAGAGGGTTTCCATTTTGAATGAACCGTGTAACTAATATTTTTTATTCTATTTTGACTTTTTATATTTACATGTTATCTACAACGGTATAGGCAGGAATTATAAGTGAATAAATGCTAATATTATGTATAAAAATATTTGATGAGAGATATCGCATATTATATTGTAACATTATTTATCTTTTACTTCTTCAGCTACAACTCGGTTATGCATGTAGCAAGATTCACGATGAAAGATGTACAGGGAGACTAGACTGTTAAGACTTCCTTTCCTTTCATTGCGTGTAGAGTACTCATCGCCGCGCTTTTACCCGAACAACAGAGCGAAAAGAATTAAAATATTAAATATTTAATTTCCTCGAGAGGTAATCGAACCCACAACCTGTCACGTTACAGTCACACGCCTACGCCACGAAGTTCATTTCTACTCAAACAGTAAGGCGAGGGAGTCTATCAAATACTCTATAATTAATAGTAAATAAATAAATAATAATTTCTCCAAATGTCGTTTGCTATAGACTTATTAAATAGCTAAGATGATAACCGGTATGTTACGTTTTGAGACTCGACAAACAACTTTCCATAGTTTGTCGGTAGATTCTGTTAGATTTCGAGTTGATAATTTCTGCTTCCACAATCAATTTGTCTACGTACTGTCTATTGCGCCAAGTAGGATTTTTGTATTTTTTTCATTTATTATTTTTTTTTGCTTAACTTCACGCTACATCCCGTGCATAGCAGGATAGGAAGACGGAACTTGGGAACCTAGAGCTAAGACACTTCCGCCACTCTCCCCAATTTCAACAGAATTCTAGAAGCATTGCGTGTTGAGTGGCGGAAATTAACGCCGCATTTTGCGTCGTTATCAGAGCGATATATGATATGAAAAATATATTATATTTTTCATTCCTTCAGGCAGTAATCGAACTCACAACCTGTCACACGCTTATGCTCTTGCGCCACATTATTAATCTTTTTTATTTTCTATATAACCTTATATAGCAAACACAAATACGTTAGAAATTGTATGGCGTTGTTGCAGTAATAATTATATTAAAACAATGTTACAATGTTATTTAATCTACTCGAAGTATTGAATGTATGACGTAAAACTGAATAGTAAGGGAGGAAGGGGGAGATCTCTTTGACCTTCGTATACACGGTGTGGATATAGAAGGAAGGTCATGTACACAGACCCCTTGGAGGGATTGAATAAAAACTGCTTGCTTGTGATTTCTACTTGTAACTCATTTTATATTAAATCAGTAATAATAAATGGATGTAAGGTACATAATTGTAGTAAACTGTTTTTAATTTGAAACCCTTTTGTGGGAATGATTTATTTTCGTTTCTTTATCCTGAATTTAGGCGGAATGTGGAGAATGGACAGTTTTAACACCAAGTTTCTCCTGCCAGCTATGCAAGAAAAAACGTTAAGGAGAAAACTTTTACTAACGGTTATTGAATACTACAACTTTGGACATATAATGTGGTAAATTGCTTCCACTTCTTAATAACTACGGAAGAACTTGCGTACTAGTCCGAACTAAGAATGTTAGTCGAACTTATTAAACATATTACACACTAATTATTTGAGTAAAAGTATTGTTTTTTTACACATTATTTTTCCACTCTACTAGATCTCATGACCTACAAGATCATGGAAATTTTTTATAAAACGTTTTTACGATATCACATTACAAATTGTTGATATTTTTGGCTTTAATCTAACATGCATATATAAATTTATAATACATATGAAAACCAGTGCAGGAGCACAAAGTGTGGCTATAAAATCGACTGGTTGTGGGTTCGATCCCCACTCGAGGAGATAAAATATTTATTTAAACTTATATTTCCATTTCTTCGCTCTGGTGTCGAGGCAAAACGCGGCGTTGAGTTCCGCCACTCAACACGCAATGCCCCCAGAATTAGGCGGAAAGTGGGGAACGGAGTGTCTTAACATTAGGTTCCCTCTGCCTCCTTTGCTGTGCGTGGCATACAGCGTGAATCTGATAAAAAAAAACATATGATAACTATTTTCCATAATCATATTTGATTGATTGATGTTAATTTGATTGATTTATGGTGATTTTCACTAATAGAATAGTGAAAAACACATTAAAAGCCGTCGCGTAGCTTAATATATCTAGGGTAATCTAAATTTGTGTTAGGTAGTTTTATTTTATGTAAATATGTAATATGAGGCCAGTCGTGGCGCAGTGGCACAAAGTGTGACTGTAAGATTGGCGAGTGGTTGTAGGTTCGATCCCCACTCGAGGAAGTGAAATATTACCAACATTTGCCTTTCATTTCTGCGTTCTGGTGTCAAGGCAAAGCGCGGCACTGAGTGCCGTCACTCAACACGCAATGCCTCCAGAATTCGGTGGAAAGTAGGGAATGGAGTGTCTTAACACTAGGTTCCCTCTGCGTACCCTGCTGTGTGCGAGATAAAGCGTGCAGCTGATTTAATTAAATTTTTAGTTCTATTTTATGTAAATATGTACATATACATTAGAATAAATTTATTATTGACTTCGTTTATTATAACAGAATTTGATGGTTCAAGAGTTGCTTTTTTTGTTGCTTTGAAGCTCGCTTGTTAAAAGTTTAAATCACTTCTCACTCAATGTGATACTACAATGTCTGTTCGGTGTTTTCTTAAGTTGAAAACAGATACTTGAATTTCAATATTGTTGAAATGCCATCTTAATGTTATATTGTCACGTCGTTTTGAAAGTTGTAAACTTTCAAGTTTTTATTACAAAATTTATTGTAATAAATCCGTTTATATAAGTATATGTTGAAGTCGTCCTAGCGCAGGGTCACAAGCGTGTGTCTGTAAACGCGGTAGGTTGTGGGTTTGTGGGTTTCGAGCAACTGAAATATTTAATACTTTCGCTCTGGTGTCGACAGAGCACGGCGTTAAATTTCGCCACTCAACACGCCATGCATCCAGAACTCGTCAGAATTTACAACAGTAAATAACATAATTAATACTTTTATAGAAAACATTCTTCAAATATATCATTTAGATAATTAATATTAATTAGAAGGAAGCCCTACTCTTATTAATTACTTAATTTAAAGTATCTATTGGTACGAAATATCAAAACATCACAAATTACAGGGAATCCGTACAAAATATGTAACACCGAAGTATACACATTTGAGTTAAAATGATAACTTTTTACCCATTTATTTTATTTTATTTTTAATGGCCATATAAAGTCAATTAATCGAATAGTTTCATATATTTCTTTTTTTTGACCTTACCACTTTATTTTCAAGACATGTTAAAGAAACTTAACGCCGTGTTTTGTGCGAAAAGCGATGTAATGAAAATAATTCCGTGAATGAAAATAAACCCAACTCACAATCGTCACGTTTAAAGTCTGACATTGTGCCGCTGTGCCACGACGGCCAGTATAAGAATAAAATAGATAAAAATAATAGTCTCACTGAAAGCCTAAGAGCTTTCAAATTTATGCGTAGCTTTACACTGTATCCTGGACATAGGAGGATAAGCTGAGGGAACCTGGGCATTTAGTGTTAAGACACTCTCTCCATTAAGATACTTTCATTCCCCACTGGACGATAAATTCTTGCGACATTGTGCGCACAGTGGCTGAATTCAACGCTGGACTTTTTCCGTTATAAGAGCAAGGAAATGGGAATATTATTATTTTTTCATTAATTAGTCCCACCCCCTGGTGGGGCTTGAACCCACAATTGTTGCGTTTACAGGCACATGTTTGTGCTACTGCGCCACGATGGCCTTAATACGTAGAGAACATAGAGAAGTTTACCCATTTGTCACAACTTATAAAGGTTTTAAGACGATATACTCGTATCGATCGTCATAGCCAGGAACGTGACCAAGTAAATGAAAAATTCCAAAATATTTTTATTTCCTTAATAACATAAATTAAGGCATTGCTTTTTGATTTATAATTCTTAATTACTATAAAAATAGCAGAGAGTATACAGAGTGATGTATCACTATCACAAATCAATTATTAGATGGAGTATAAGGATAATGTGAAGAAATATGTGAATCAGATTTTATTTCTCCTTATTTTACAAACTATATACAACAATATTCTACAGAACCAATCGTAACATAAACAAATAATAAATGTAGAGAACGCATATGTATGTTATTCTGGGAAAAGCAGTTGATTTCGTATTTTTTTCTTAAGTTTTTCCTTTTCCTCGATAAGTGATATTTTAAGATATGAGTATGATAATTTAAAGATATACAGTCAGATGTTGTGCGGCGTGATCTGTGTGATCGTTGTGGGTTCAATTCCCACTCATTGGAACGAATTATCCTCGCTTTGGCAACAAGACAAAGCGCGACACGACGTTAAGTTCCGCCACTTTAAAATCTCGAAAATTTTCGGATAATGGGGAACAAATAACGTCTCCTTGCACTAGATTCCCAGGATACAGCGTCACGCTAAACAACATATGTTGTATAGCTGATATAAATGATGAAGAATAGCAAATAAATATTTTAGACATTATTATAATGTGCATTTTTAAAGTGTGAAGACGTATGAATGAAAGGAAGAAAACGTAAAAATGCCTGCTGTTCTTAATTTTTATGCGTTTTCTAAGAAAAAGAATATTTTATCCATCTACAACAATGTATTGAAGCTGAATTATAAAGTTTATTACATTTTGAAATTAAGAAATTGCACTAAAATAAAGAGGAAGCGTAAATATAAGAAATTCTTGACAAAAATGTCACCAATACACAAACTTGCTTAAGATTTCAATATCTGATCTTCTAAAGGAAAATGCTTTCGTGGAAAATGCGAATTTGATAAACCAATCTGCGCGACCACGCATAAATGTATTTCATCAATATATGATCTACATATATCTATCTATACATGTTAAAGGAATTTAATAATAAAACGGAACGCATATTTATTCATAGATAGAAGTATGAATTTTAATATATTTTCTTTATAAATCAGTTTTTTTTATCCAAAAAAGAAAAAGTAAGGAGTATACTTTTTTCTCCAATTTTGCGCGTTACCGAATTTGAACCCATGACTATCGTTAGGAGTGGTTTTTTTTACACATGACGTGTATATCATATATCATTTATTCATTAATCAATCATTCAGCTCCACGCTGTATCCACATACACCATGGTAGGCAGAGGGAACCTCGTGTTAAGACACTCCTGTCCCTACCTTCCGCCGATTTCTAGAGGTATTGCGTGTTGAATAGCGAAACTCAACGCCACGCGGTACCAGAGCGAAGAAATGGAAATATACATTTTAAATAAATATTTCATTTCCTCGAGTGGGCATTAAATCCACAACCAATCAGTTTACAGTCACATTTTGTACCCTTGCGCCACGACTGGCCTCGTCATTTTATAAAATACCAATTAATTTATTACAAATTTTATTACTATGTAGATAAATATTATTTCCAAAGAGAATCTTTTTCAATAAATAGATTATCTCGAAAACACATACATTCAACTGAACGTCAGATACGCTAATAGCGATCTCTCCTATTTATGTAGAGTTCACTATACTAAATTAAAAATATCCATTACGTGGTACTATCATATATTATATTTTTTTTTAAACAAAGCTGACCGTATCCTATTATTTATACGAAATCCAAGCACCATATGCGACACTGACCGCAACATGGTGCCCGCAGCATCCTAGGAAATGCGCCTATTACTTTCCTCCGCATCTCATTTTACATATCGATTCTAACAGATGTAAACACCGACTCCTACCAACTCAAATACAACCCTATTTCCTTAACATAAAGTTCGATTTACAACAAAAAAGCTTATATAGATCACTCTTAGCCGTACTACGGCGCTACTTCGGCCCGTCAGCTAGTCGTACGTTGACTGTAGAGCGGTGAGGTCGTGTGTCGTGGAATTTAACAATATTCGTGTTATTTTTATTAGTGATAAAGATGAACGGTGTTGGTGAATATATAAGTGTATAAGGTGATGCACTGGTGTTTGGACCCCGTGATGAGAGGTCAACCGGTCTGGTAAGCATCACCAAGCTTTTTTAACTCTTTGGATTGAGAAAATAAGATATGGCAGTATAAACTGTAGATATTGGCTTTTTTTTTTGCTCTTACGGTGTTTTTCGGTAATATTATTATAAAAAACTTTTAATAAGATGACGTTTCCATATATTATAAACAGTTAAATTTTGAATTATATGTAATATTGAATTAAGATGAAAAAATATAAATAACCTTAAAGTGTCTTGGTGTTATTTTTGACGTGTCGTCCAACAGATTAGACTTTAGAGATGCAGACATTGAAAATAGCATCTTAGTACGCTTTCCTTTTCATATATTATATAGCGATATAATATTCTTAAATCTCAATATATATATTTATTTAAATAGTAAATAATTGATTATTTTAAAGTTTAAATGTAAATAATTTTACTATTATCTGATAGTTATCTTATGATAAATTCTTGTATTACCATAATATTTTTTCGTCGGAAGACAAAATACATACGACAGATAAGATAAGGCGGAAGCTGGAAGTTACTGGTTCTTAATCCAAGGTTAATCTACGTTTAATATAAAAAAATATATATATTTTATTAATCTCCAAATAATTAGGTATTGGTGCTAATCTTAAAAACTACCCAAAGATTTTGTATATAAGATAACTTATCTATCTCTATCTATAAATGATGCACGTTTTCATAATAACAATATTATAGTATTTCAAACGAATACTGTTACATTCATAAAAGAAAAATATAAATAAATACATCCTCAAAATCGTATGTACCGATGTATATATAACATTGTAATTTAAATTTATAATTTATGTAGTTATTTAAAATTATTTTGTTTATTTTCAAGTATCATCTGATTTGTGCCGTGTAGAGATATTGATAGAGACCAACCATACCAGATCTATCTCGGATAGAGATATTGTTGCGTGACTGGACCCTGTGTCCACACTTGATTTAATCTAAAATACCCCTCGAATAGGATTCAAACCCCTACCCTACCATTACCATTACCATTCAACGGACTTAAAACTTTATATTGAATCAAAAAAAATATATATTAATCTACTTAAAATATATGCAGATTTAAATTATTTAATTAACATATTATAACGTTCGGCTGATAATGATCCGCCCATCCCATGTGGTTATATACTCTAATTAAATTGACTATATTTTATCGTCCAGCTCGTATCATATTAATTAATTTATAAAAAGTTATGGCCGCCATGAGATTATGCTATTAATTAATAAAAATATAGAATAAATATAATACAGAAATAATTACTTATAATTAAAACCGGCTACTGACGTTCTATGGACAAAAGTGAATTATTAAATTCTCTACTATAAAGAAAATATATATTATATGTATTTAAATGTCGTCTTTACGGTAATTTTTGAATTTTAAAATACGAATTACTACGCAAAATCATTTTAACAAAACATATTATTATGATTAATATTAATTTACTAACTGTAAACGTGACCGTTATGGGTTCAATCCGCGCTCGGGGGAATTAATGAATTTCCTCGTTCTGACAATAAGACAAAGCGCGGTGTTTAACTCCATCATTTAACACGCCTAAATGATACAGCGTGAATAATTTTTTTCATCAATTCCACAACGGCCTCCTAAAAAAAATTTAATATGTACACGTAGACATACGTTTATGTCCGATAGTACGATCTTTTCATAGGATGCATGTTTTATCTTGTTTATACTGTTTTGTTGTATTAATATTTAGTTAGAGAATATCAAGCCATGTGTCAATACATTTGGGACTTTCTTATTATTCTCAAAATATAACAGATACATAAAAAAAAAATATTTTTTTTTACTGCTCCTAACGGACTCTTCTATTCAGTGTTGGATTTATTCTATATAATTAATTGGAATCGTTCTCGGTTAAAAGTTTATAAAACCATTTATGTTTCTAAAGAAATGTACACAACTTTTACAAATTAATTTAAATTTCATTGACCTCATTTGCTATTTTTTTCTTTAATATAAATTGGTTTCTTTATAAAAAAAAATGCTATAATGGTGTAATTAAATGAACGTGATGGTTGTGGGTTCAAATCTAACTCTATATAATATTTATATTTGAAATATCTTCGCTTCTACTAATTAGTTCTGCTAATTAAGTAAAAAAAGTTAACGACAGTCGGACTTTAAAAAAAGTAAAATTATTTAATTAATCTATAAAATAACGATGAAATAACAACCGAGGCAAGTCGTGGCGCAGGGGCACAATGTGTGACTGTAAAACTGACTGGTTGTGGGTTCGATCCCCACTCGAGGAGATGAAATATTTACTTAAATTTATATTTCCATTTCTTCGCTCTGGTGTCGAGGCATGCCTCCAGAATCCGGAAGAAAGTAGGGAACGGAGTGTCTTAACACCAGGTTCCCTCTGCCTACCCTGCTGTGAGCGGGATACAGCGTAAAGCTGATAAATAACAACTAACTTTCTAAAATGGGACAATTTTAAGCGAGGTAGAGTTTAACTCCAGCCATTTTTAACCGTCGTTATTTTATAATGTGTTGCGGAAGGACTTATTAACGTATTATTAGCTTAAGGATGTCTGAATCAGATGGTTAAGCGAAATATTTTTAGACGCGTTTATTGGATGGGTGACCGTTTCGTGTGACCCTTTCACAGCATAACAAATCTTGACCTAATATATCGTTATAATTATATTTATATTACTTAAGCCGGATCAGTCAGGGTTGTGACTGTAGACGCGACCGGTTGTGGGTTCGATTCTCATTTGAAGAAATTATTTGTTTCGAAGCAAAGCGCGGTGTTGAGTTCCGCTGCTCAACACGCAATGCCTCGAAAAATCCGTCGGAAAGTGGGGAATGAAGTGCCTTAACACTAGATTTCCTCTGCCTTCCCATTCTACTGTATGCAGGATACAGTGTGAAGCTGATTTGATTAGATTTTTTTGATAAAACTGCGTAAATTTCTTTTGCTTGACGAATATGTGATCTTTGAACCTGTCTTTGAAATTGTACTTGGAGTGAAATAATTCGTTTATGTAACCTAATTTAAAATTGGCTGAGTGCCTGTTTTTTCGAGAAACAGGGAAAGATTAATTTTGAATTAAATTTCCTTATTATATATTTTTTTTATTTTTACGTATCACCGCACACGCGTCATGATGAATAAATAAAGAGACCTTAGTGATACAATTGGATATTCTATATTTTATCTCATACGTTTCTGTTTAGATTTCAAAGCATATTTTTTATATTCTTAAATATTATTACTACCACTACCATTCGACACGCCATGCCTCCAGAATTCGGCAGAAAGTGGGGGACGGAAGTATCTCTATAAGAACGGAGTGTCCTAACACTAGATTCACAGTTTTTCCTGCTATGTAAGCGATACTGCGTGAATCTAAAAAGAATTTATAATGAACTTTAATAATAATAGTATACATATTTAAAAGGTCTATTCTTCTAAAAAAGACTCTACGTACTTCACATCATTAGTTTTCGTAGATTTAGTCTAAAATTAATTATTTCTTATACCACAAATCAAAAGAGAATGCAAATTAAAATGTATCAAATGATGATTACCATACATCATCATAATACGGTTCCATCATTCTTGTTCCATTTTCCTACTTCTATAATTATCACCTACTGATTCAGTACAAAAGGCTTAAATAAACTTTATAACCCGAATTTCAGAGGCAATTCTACCAAAGTCTAATTAGAAACGGTTTGTTTAACGGTATGTTCTTATGTATACAGCTAGTTACAACTGCGTACTGTAAACTTGTTATAACACGTCAGATTATAATCATTGAGTGACCTAGCTGAGCTATTTAAAAAAAAAGGTATAAAAAAATATTGGAGATATTTTTTTGTGGCCAATCGTGCTGCTGGGGCATAAACACGATATGTTGTGGGTTCGATTCTCAATCGAGCAAATGTATTGTTTAATATTTTCATTTCCTCTACCGCTCTGGTAACAAGGGTTCCACTCAACACGCACTGTCTTCAGAATTCAGCGTATAGTGTCTTAATACTAGATTGCCAGGTTCTTTCTGCCTACTCTTCGATGTGCGGGAAAAAATAAATAAATAAACAAATAAAAATATTTAATATTAAATAATATTTATTTGAGATTTAATTGCGTACAGATTACGAAATGTAATTTTCAAAAACACTAAATACTTTTTTCGTGTGGGTATGTATATATCTATATGGAGTTTTAATTCTAAATATTAAAATTAAAATATTATCAAATAATTAATGAAATTATAAATAAAAATCAATTCAAATTTCGACATTTCCTTCGCAAGTTATCATCACGGTGTTTTAAGCGAAATGTTAATATTAAAATTAATTATTTTTAATAAATTAAAATTAAAACCAAATAATATAATAGAAATATTTATAATTTTCAGATTCTTTTTTTGTTTTATCACTAACAAGAGTGTAAACATATGGTGGCCCAGATACGGCCATAGACCTATGACTCGACGAATTTCTCAATTTTCTGGGTCACGACAAGAATACTTACTGATCAATCGATTTGAACTCGACATTTCACTGCCTTTGCAACTTTCTTTTTTCTTATCTCGTACTTACAATAGTAAAGTAGGAAGGAATAGAAATATAACTTAACTTAGAAAGTAAACCTGAAATTGACGTAACAAGCGAATGTGATGATAATAATATTTGTTTAGACGCTATCTTTGCGTAATTAACATAAGTGTTATTAATACTATTGTCAGCGGCGGTGAGTTCCGCTATTCCACACGCAATGCCCGCAAAATTTAGCTGAAAATGGGGAACGAAATGTCTAACATTAAATTCCCTCTGTATAGTGCTGTGTGGGAAATACAGCTTGAAGCTCCAAAAAAAACTATTGTCTTTTTTTTCTCTACGCTCTGTGTATCAAATATCGACAATTCGTTAAAAGTTTTTTGAGGATTTTTTTAGCTTAAAAAAAAATAAGCTGCATGCTGTATCAGCACACGGCAGGGTAGGCAGAGAGAACCTACTATTAAGACATTCCGTTCCCCACTCTCCGGCAAATTCTGGAGGCATTGCGTGTAGAGTGGCGGAACTCAACGTCGCGCTTTGCTTCGACACTAGAGCGAAGAAATGAAAATATAAATTTAAGTAAACAAAATGCAGTGGGGATCGAAACCACAATAAGTCTCATTTACAGTCATGTCTTGTACCTTAGCGCCACGAATGGCCTCCATTTTATTATAGCAAATTTATTCGCATATACTCCATACCCCATTTTCCATTGAGTATTGAGTGGTGGAACTTAAGTCTTTTTCTTGTTCTGTCTTTTTACTTAAGAATAGGAATAGAACCCACGATCATCGCGTTTACATTTACACGCTTGTACGACTGTGCCGCGAGAAAGAAATATGTAAAATATATTCACATTATAGCACATATAGTAAACTTTAACAATAGTAAGCATTTGTAATATGATGATTAAATTAAATATATGTACGCCGCGCTGCTTCGCCCGTGCAGAACGCCAGTTTTTTTATATAAATACAAACGATTATAGCTCGTAAGTGAAAAACCAGATTCGATATTAGAGGTTACTGAACGTCGTTTTTAGGCACCATCGATTCTTGTTAAGTATTTGCGGCCAGGTAGAATTTTATTATGAACTAAAGTCTAAATATCATCACGCATACCCTACCTAGATTTTCTATAGCTTTGATTTAAATACTAGAACGTATTATATTATGAAAATAATCTAAATAAATAATAATAATAATAATAAAAGTTTCATAAAATGTTTTTTTATATGAAATAAATTCTTGGGATCTTAGTACCATTATAATAGCAAATTGTTGCGATCGTCAACTTATAATAAAATCGTAATAAATCGGTGTCTGTACATGAAGGATATACATATAAGAAAAATGTTATTTCTGGCTTTTGGTAACGTAATAGAACCAAAAACATAGGTTTTTTTTGTCTTTCTTTTTTTGTTTGTTCCCACTTCCCTTAACTTCCCTTAACATTTAGTGTTTGTTTTTATATCAATCGGCTTATTTAAATAAAAAGGTATACCATTTTAAAGAATTTTGTTCGATAAAATGGCTATAAATAACTGTTTTATTGGCTGAAAGCGCGCCGAGTGCGGCGGGTCAATACAACTCTACTATTTTAGTTATTTAAAAAAAAATAAGTTTTTTTTTAAATAAATAACTAAGGTTATAAATACTTATTACACTTTTGTTAATATTTATTAGAAGCTAGGTGTTTTTTAAATAGGTTCTATATACAAAGATATAATACCTAGTAAGATTTTTTAATTCATAATTTCATAATATCCAATTATATAGAATACTAGCGGACCCGGACGCGGCTTCGCCCGCTTAAACTTTACGAATGCTTATAGATATATTTAGGAAATTGTTTGTGAAAATATGTAACTAATTTGAATAAAAAAAATATAAGTAAACGTAACCATAGTAAAATATTAATAAAAAACTAAACAAAACCAGCTACATTATTAATAATTTTATCTCTTTCTGTCTATTTCCCCGAGCTAATATCCAGAATAACTGAACTAATTTTTATTGGCTTTCAGTGATCGATTTTACTGATTTACCCGGGAAAAATCTTTTTACTCGTTTTCCTTGCGCGCGTACATAGATACTATATGAAATAACTAAAGTCCTTTCTACATTAAATATAAAATTTTGCGAGCAATATCAAATAAAATCCCAGAAAACTAAAACCACAATTTATTAAGTGTATAACAACGGTATAGAGTTGGATGGTTATCCAACCAAGATGAAATAACCAACAATTCTCTCCTTAATACTTAAATAATATTACACCGATGCCGCGCAGGGCCGCAACTTACACCACACCAAGAAATTTATGAAAATCTAACTAATCTGCTCCTCGAATAAGCGAAGAACCAAAGAAAAGTATAAATTAATTATAAACAGCAAATAATTACATAAAAATTAACAGTAGTTCGAAAATGTATGAAAATTTACAAAACCGTCAAAGTCATCTGCCCGTTCGCGTCGGTCATACTATGCCGGTCGTATGCTAGGTTATTTCGAATCAGTGACATCTCCTTAATTATTTATTAGAATGTTATACAGTGAACTATAATTTCAATCTAGATGAAATGCAAAAAGTGACTATTATATTCATTTTCATAAGGATCAATATCAAATTATAGAAAATACATACAACAAAAACCCGATAATTATAAAGTAAATTAATTAAAATGGTTACTTGTTGTTACTGTGTTACTTTGCTGAAGCTTCAAAGATAAATATGGTATGTGTATCGCGGACTTTTTTAAACATTATTTAAAGGACAATATTTTTGTAAAACATTATTTTTATGTATCTCACAAGGTTGAGTCGGCGCACGCCATGTATGCGTTAAGCAAGCTCATTTTGGGTGACGTTTGCTTATAACAACAAATAAACTTTGCAAACCGTTGCTTAGCAACGGTCGGTTGTTATTAACATGGCGGAATAAATTGCCTGTCAAGTTGAAAAATATTTTAATATATTAGTATATATCGACAATATTACAAATATGAGAAAAAAAGTAACCTATGTTCATCCGAAGACCCTCAAATATCTCTGTATGAGTATTTTATTACAATTGAATTAGCGGTTTGGCCCTGATTGCGGCACAGACAGACAGACAGACAGACAGAGTTACTTTCGAATTTATAATATAGGTATGGATTAATTATATTATATCATAAGATACTATATATACTATTAAAAAAAACATGTATAGTAATTCAAAAGAATTCAAGATAGTCAGTTATTGAATGTGTATGAAACAGCTTCTCTACACGCACGTATATAATTTGAGAAAAAAAAATTAAACCAGCTTCACGCTTTATTCCACACACAGCAGGGTGGTCAGAGGGAACCTAGTGTTAAGACACTTCATTCCCCACTTTCCGCCGAATTTTGGCTGCATAGCGTGTTGAGTTGATGTAACTATATATTATGACTAAACTAGATTTTTTTATTATAGTGGTTCTTATCACGCCACTTAGAATAAAATCGTGATAGGAAGTATCTGTGCGTACGTATGCATGTGAAAGTTGTCAATTTGTGAAAAAAAATGTTTCATTTAAATTCTCAATATAATATACAGTAAACAATAATGTTATGTTTTATTTTTTACAATAAAATATATTTATGTATAAAAAGTGGAATATAGATATTTAAGTTTTAATGTCAAATTGTTTAGCATTTATTATAAAATACAAACCAATTATAGTACTAATCATATTTTATGAACCACTAACATACGAACTTCCTTTTACGATATCCACTTTGTGCACAAAGTATGCAAAATCACGAGCACTTTATATGATAAGTACAATAGTTACGTATTAAATTTAAATATATTTGCATGTATCATGTATCGCGATATCATGATTTATGACTGTATTATAGATTTTTATGGATATACTACCAACGGCTAGAGGAAGCTACCTGAGTTAAATATGGGAAACTAATAAAAAAAAAATTAAAAAAAATTTGCTTCACGCTGTATCCCGCACACAGCAGGGTAGACAGAGGGAGTCTAGTGTTATGACACTCCGTTCCCCACTTTCTGCCGAAGTCTGGAGGCATTGCGTGTTGAGTGGCAGAACTCAACGCCGCGCTTAACCTCGACACCAGAGCGAAGAAATGGAAATATAAATTTAAGTAAATATTTCATCTCCTCGAGTGGGGATCGAACCCACAACCAGTCGGTTTTGCAGTCACACCTCGTGCCGCTGCGCCACGACCGGCCTCACTAATAATATGAAGCCAAATTTTCATACTATATGTTTCAACCATTATATAAGTTTCATAATGTATATACATGTATACAGGTGAATAGTTCTTTTTTTTTCTTCACTTCACGCTGTATTCCGCATACAGCAGGGTAGGCAGAAAGAACATAGTGTTAAAACATTCCGTTGTCCATCTTCCGTCGAATTTTCGAGGCATTACGTGTTGTATTTATAATAAATATATTCTATTAATTGATAATTGTACACACTTTCTTTGAGGGCGTCGTTCCAAAAACAAATGCCTTATAGAAAAGAAAGTAAAGAGTGAAAATGTGTAAAAATTGTTGTATACATATATATAAATATATAATATTTATATAATTTATTTAGCTTTTGTATATTCTGTAATAATCATGACGCGATCTATATTTGGATAAAAGCCAGCTCATT